>JAOEHY010048264.1:2857-20560 GCA_025447955.1 Psilopsiagon aurifrons | reverse complement strand
AAAAAATAACCCAAGCCAATTTATGCTAAGTTTGGTTATTTAGGGTGGAAATGTGTGACTAAGGTATGATCTTCTGTCCTTAGATGTCTGCAGTGAGCAGGAGATACACTTGCTCATTTTTTTGTAGAGAGCTAATACTTGGTTTAGCATAAATCATTGGGGTGGCTCTAGAAAACTGAGGAATATACTTGAATTCTTTAATAATCCATGAACCCTATGACAGCTACTCTTACCGAAATGCTTTCCTGACTCATCCATTTAGTCTTTAGGTTTTCAATATGAAGGATAGGAAAAAAGGAAGAAAAATTTTAGAAACATGCAGATTGCGACCTCAGCCTCTTTCAGTTTTTGGAGAAGGATTTTTTGTTGCTGATTTTTTTTCCTCTTTCTGTTGCAAATCATGTGACTCACATAGATACTTGAAAGAAGCTGTCCTAAAAAAAATGCAGTCTGTAATCAACACCAAAAGCAGGGGGCCGCAAACACTGTCTTCTTACATTCCACTCCAAACTCCATCACCCTGTTTTGAGTATTCAAACCCAATCTATTAAGCTGAATAATTTGAGCTTTTTGATTGATAGGCTTCTTAATATCAGGTTTTACTTCTGCTCATATTTTCATATTGAAAGTATTATCACACCACCAGGATAGAAAGAATTTCGCTTTAGCTATGCTTCAATGCTGCTGAATCATAACAGCCAAATACGACCTTCCAAACCCATCTGTCCAAGGAGAAAAAGAATCAATTTGAAGTTTATCTGTGCTCACACTGTTCACAATTCACCAAGTTATAGGAAGCCCCATGTCAGCTTCAGAAAAATTACTTCATTATCAGCAGCTTCATTTTGTCAGTCACAACCACTACAAATGTATCCAGTTTAAAGATCAATGACTTTGGGGGAGCTTTTGTAAATAAATCATGTGATTTTTGTGCTTAATACTCCCTTGATAACACTTGAGGTCTTTATTACATCTAGTACTTATCAAGCTTGTCTCTACAATAGTAAAAGCTGAAAGTTTTGCTGTTTGTTTGGGGTTTTTATTCTTCCCCCCTGGAAAAGTTACTGTTTCATGTTATTTCATTATTTCAGAAACTGTTTCTTCTAGAAACACAATAGCTCTCAAGCCTTGAGGAAATCTTTTTATTTCACCACAGAAGCATGTTGTGCTCTCCTCTATTTATCTCTTGTGATGTCTTCAGTTTCATGGTTCCAGAATTACAGACTTTGCTTCACAACACCCAGGAAAAGACTCGTTGATGAAGGGAGAGGCAGATGACAGTGATGCAAAGCCTGGTCCAGTAATTCACATCATGGAATCACAGCTCATAAGTGATTCAGGGGTGTCCTGTGGACTTGGCTTCATGGTATCCACTTGTGTTCACACAGTACCATAGTCCCCTCCCAATTTACATTTGCCTATTTTCCCGTGAGGAGCCATACAGCAGATCTAGTTTTGCAGCTTCTTTCCTACTTCAACTGCCATTAATCACTGTGTTAAAATGTGGTGCTATGTAAATATTAGTTCACTCCACTGCAAGGAAGACTCTTAGTCTTCTGCATAATACTTTTCCAGTATCCCCGGATATTCCACTAAAAAAACCTAGAGAACTAAATAATGTAGCCCCATGGCTGTAATTTCATAAGAGCTTCTTTACTAGATAAAATTCCAAAACCTTCAAAAACCCTGTTTTACATAATACACTTAAGGGAACTTACACTGTCTTAAATTTAGATCAATTTTAAAGCACATTATTCTTAAGATCTATCTGACATGGAGACTTATGGTTTTAGTGAGTAGGTGGAGGGGAAAGCTGCATACAGGAAATCTTACACGTTTAAGAAGTATAACTGCTGGCACATCAGGCCTTCAAATAATTCAGGGCTGATTTTCTAAGCATTAAGTATCTTCCTTCCTCGAGTATTTATGTAGCCTGGAGAAGCAAACTGAATTTTCAGGCCTAGTGTGTTGTGAAATGTATTTATGCTCATTTACTGTTGCTGTGTAACATTGGAAAAAGCACAGAAACACATTAAAGAAAGATTTGCATCACCAGAAGAAGCTTCACATATACTAATTATACTATATTTTAGGTACAGAAGACACGAAACTTCAGATCTGAAGACATAACTGTATATTGTTTTTATGATTGAATTTAATCTTACTTTATAGAAATTCATAATTGAATAAAGGATGCAGTAAGCTTAATATATTAAAATAAAATGTTTGGTATTTGAAAAATTATAGTGTACCTCAACTTTTTCATTTAGTAAGATCAGTTAATCAATATAACCAATACCATCAAGTACACTTGCAATAGCTGTATGAAGTCATTTCAGTTTTAAATAGTACTGAATGCAGCGTGATTTTTCAGCCTGAATATTAACATTAACAGAACTCCTACAGGCCATGCTAAATTATGTTTGATATGCTACCAAAAATAGGCTTGATAAGAAAATAGCAAAAGTGAAATACACCATGCACAAAAGATAAGGATGAACTTTTGGCAATACATATCCTGCATGTTCATGGAGCCCATATTAATTGCTCTATCAGCTTTCACTGCTTCTTGAAATGATAGTTTTAAAACTTTTTCATATGGATGGAATTGATTTGCCCACATGTAGCTAGTACTGTGTCTTGGTGTGCAGTATCAGTAGTTTTTGCCTCCCACATTTCCCTTTGCGGTCAGCAGAGATCTAACTACTATAATGAAAGGAGTCGTCAGTGAAACTCCCTTCATCCTAAAGCAAATATCTTGCACAAAGCCGAATGCTTATCAAATCGAAAAAAAAAAAAATCATTTGTTAGGATCTTCTCTTTGGTTAATGTTCGTATGTGAAATCAAATTGTTCAACTGGGCTGACTGGTTGTTGTTCCATGGACACAGAGTTCTCTGTTGTAAAAGACTTTGCAGCGATACCTTCAGAGGAATCTGGTCAGACTTCCCAAAACACTCCTCTGTTCAGTTCTTAGAATCTAGCTGACTTGTGGTGCTGTGTGAACACCCCATTTCAACTACAATCCATCTTTAATGGTAATACTAACTACATGCAAACCATCTCCTAAAACTCTTAGCCACCTATAAAAGACTGTTGCACATGATTATTTCTGCTTCTAGGGGGAAGTTAGTATTGTTTGTTTAAAAATATCTGTACACAATTTAATAACTTTGACAGCAGGCAACTGGCTGCAAGTCAGTGATTTAGTTTACCCCAGATGTTAAGCATCACATTTAAGCATACATATTGTACTGTGCTGAGCTAGCAGGATGTGCCCTGGCAAATCTCCAGAACTGCATGAAATTCCCACCTGGATAGCTTCTGCAGCACTCGGTTAAATCATAGAATGATAGAATCATAGAGTCATAGAATCATAGAATAGTTAGGGTTGGAAAAGACCTTAAGATCGTCCTATTGCAACCCTCCTGCCATGGGCAGGGACACCTTACCCTAGACCATGTCACCCGAGGCTCTGTCCAACCTGGTCTTGAACACCACCAGGGATGGAGCATTCACAACTTCCCTGGGCAGCCCAAGCTATCTCTTGGGCAACCCATCTTCCTTAGGCAATCCAACAGTGTCTCACCACCCTCAACAGTAAAGAACTTCTTCCTTATATCCAATCTAAACTTCCCCTGTTTAAGTTTTAACTCATTGCCCCTTGTCCTATCACTATAGTCTCTAATGAAGAGTCCCTCCCCAGCATCTTTATAGGCCCACTTCAGATTCTTCACTCTGTCTCCTATCCAGTCCTATTCTGTCTCCTGTTCAATGCCTGAAACAAGTCCATTATCTCATATATGCAGACAAATAGTTGAGCAGACAATGAAACACCAGGGGAATTAAGGCCTTAAATGTGCTGTGCAGGAACAGGCACAATCCTGATACCCAGCTGTGCTATAACTGTAACTGAGGAACAAATTCTGTTTTCATACCTACAAACCATTTATAACTGAAGTCCCATAGCTCTTGTCATACAATCAAAACCTGGGCAGATGAATTACATCCAGAAAGTGCTTCTTTCTCACCACTTATTCTAGGGAGTCCAGAGTAATTGCTTTGCTGCAGATAGTGCCTCTGTATATCTGCACTTAGTCTGAGTCCCCAACACTATGACTTTCAGGCATGACTCACTGTTATCTTATGACAACTCTGAACCATCTATGCTAATCTCAACTGTAAATTAAGATGGAAGTGTGAAAGTTTTAAACAAATATAGAAGGAAATAGCTGGAACAGCTTTCTGATCAGAGCAGTGCAAGCTAAAATGCTGACTGAATTCTCACTCTTATTCTGTAATGAACTTTTACTCACTTTTAGGGTGTGGTTGCCTGTGTAGTAGGAGTCAGAATATGATGATTGCATTCCTCAAAGGAAAAACTCTTTTAAGCCATTGGGACATGATTATCAGTGTTGCAAAACTGCTATAAGGATCATTGACATGTCTTCCTCCTGGACTAAACTACACTCTTTCAGATAATTCCCAGACACAGGAATCAATAATCAGTGCCTTTATGTATATAAGCAAGGTGCTCAAATCAGTGAAAGTGGTTGTATAAACATGAATAATTGTGATGAGAATTCAACAGCTAAACTCTTCACCATGGGGTTGAAGCAGATTAGGTCTAATATAGTTCCATAGGATGAGGTTGCTCTTTAGCGATGGGAGCACATTAGTTGCACTCTAGTAGTCTTCTAATTTGGCTTCATCTGCAAGGATCACAGTTTTGAAGATCACTCTGCAATGTAAAACAAAGCAGAGGCATGGGGATGATCAAGAGATTCACTTCCCACGTAAAGGCCTGAGCCAGCTGTAGTGTTCCAGTGATTGTTCCTGTAAAGCAGTTTGGAAGAAATCATTCTGGTTTGGAAGTTAAGGGAATCAGCCAGCATAGATGCCCACACTGCTGTACCAAGTGATCTTGATTCCCAAGGACTTTTGTCAGGCACCTGCAGCGTACAGCATAGATGCAGTCCATCCCTGGCAGTCCTTTGTAGATTCATATTGTTATAAACTGAAAGTCTCTTATTTAACTTCATTGTTTCTGTTAGAGAAACTGTAAGTATGTTAAAATCTGAACTTCTGAGGGTCTCAGAGTGATCCAGGGTAGATTTCTGGTTTAAATACATGCTGCTTAGTTTAGGCTTAATTTGCACATTTAGTTCTCTGATAAAAAAAAAGAAAATAGTAAGGTTTTATATTATATCCATTTGAGAAGTGAGAATACCTCAGGGAGCACAATACTAGGAAAGTCTTGGGAAAAGTGTAGGAACAAAAATGGAAACCATGTCTTTAATAGTCTTAATTGTTGTTCAGAAGTTCACTACAAGAAGCAGTTGCAAAGTCTTTTGAAATACTTAGAGATTACACAGGTAGCAAGAAAGAAGTGAGGCATGACTGAAGGTTTATGATTCAACAGATAGAACAACTTCAGTAGTCTTAGGCTGATAAACTCGGAGAGTTATCCCCATAAATTCTCCATTGTGCAAGAAATGTTTTAGTAAAAGTCCTCATAGGGTTCTGATATATTTGTTCTCAGTTATTAGACAACAGTTTTAACATGATGGATGTTTGCTGACTCTGATTCTGTCCAGGCATCCTTTCACACCCCAGAGAGATCAATGATAAAAAAAAATTCTCCAATATAGTAGAAGGAAAGCACTTTCTCACACTCCAGATTTTCTCTCTCTTGTCACTCATGTGTTGTATGACAGCCAAAGTCCTACTGTATTATTGGTTTTTGTTTCTTTTAAAATTATTTCCCTTTTTTGTTTTGCCCTAAGGGGAACGCAGAAGTATAAAAGAAGACTAAAGAACATCAAAAGTTTGACAAAGGATACATAAAAGGAAGTCCAATCTTATTCTTCGATGCAGGCAATGAAATACTAAGAGGATCTCATTCTCTCTGGGGTTACGTTTATCATTTTAATTCACATTAAGGGAAAAAATGTTAAGATGGATTATGCCTGGATTTGACAATTCAGATCCCCAATTGGTTAAGCCACAATGCCAGCAACTTCCTGAGACTAACAGAGTTAATGCTTCTTGTTTTCAGCTAGGAGTCACTGGAGGAATATTTTAGCCACATTATACAGAAGTATTTCATATCTACTAGATTTGCATGTCTTCCTGGTTTTAAGAGTGACACCAAAATTCAAAGCAAACTCCAGCTGAAGCTACCAAATTTTACCTCATTTCTAGTTCCTACAGTAAAGAACTCTTGGAGTTCTCACTGTATCTTTAAAGAGAAATCAGGTTTTTTCCTACTAAGGTTAATTTTAAAAGTTCTTTATTAGACATGAATTAATATTTTAATTACAGTATAGCCTTTATAAGACATAGCTGGCCAAAAGCTACAGAAAAAGGAGGGTAAATTTAAACTCTCTAAACTTCCAAAACTAATTGCAGGTGCAGAGCACTTAAAAGGGACTGCTTGCTACCTAGATTATGTCACAAGTTCTCTAACCTCAAGAACTTTTACAAGTGCATTACAGAAGAATTTGCATCTATCTATAATACAAGTATGGTAGCAGTCACTTACCTCAAAAGCAATTTAGGCAATTTAAAAGCAACACATTGAAAATGTGAAATGTGAGGTCAAGTATACATCATTTATGATCTCCTTTAGGACAAATATACTAAATTTTATTATGGATTTTCAGTATGCCACTGTCTGCAGGCTGACTGTTGTTGCACATGCTCTTCACCTGACATGAAATATGAAGCTTTGAAGCTTTTTCATCTTAGTGAAAGAGAGAAAAGTTACTTTCCAACCCAACCCAAATACAATTAAAAGTAAACAGATCCCTGCTGTCAAGTAACAAATGAGCCTTAAATTCACATCTGAAGTAGTTCTGTGCCAAATAGTTTTATGTCTCAGCTCCCATATTATGGGTACAATGCTTTTAAAACTCACTGAGGGATCTTTCACTGAGTTTTGGCATTGCTTATTTTTATTAGGGCATGAAAGAAGCTTGATAAGTAGGAAGACAGGGTGTTTCCATGTAACTGCTGCTTACAGCAATTGGTCATGCAAAATGTATCTAAGGGTGACTATGTGTCCTCACTGAAGTCACTGCAGTTTGTCCAGATACTAACCTACACCATAGCTCTTCTCCTGGATTTCCTTTCTAGATTAACAAAAACGTCACTCAGATATGAATGAGGTGACCTTCATGCATTTGTTTGGTTCTTTCTTTGTTTTTCAGATTTTTTCTTCTTTAGTTTGTTCCATCCATAAACTAGAGACCTCAACAAGATTCAAATTAGAAATGCAAAACAGGTATGTTGTATTTATGAATTACCAGAAAAATTTCTGAACCTTCTAGGAAAAGTGGTATCTGCAAGAAATATAGGACAGG
The DNA here is from genome assembly GCA_025447955.1 of Psilopsiagon aurifrons. NCBI lineage: Eukaryota > Metazoa > Chordata > Aves > Psittaciformes > Psittacidae > Psilopsiagon > Psilopsiagon aurifrons. The sequence continues at coordinate 13,197 of JAOEHY010048264.1, read as the reverse complement.
TTTTTAGGCATTCCTGCCACTTTTGACTCAAAGCAACTGCAGGGTCCATTTTTCCTCATCACCCAGTTCTTGAAAAAGGGAAGAAAGAAAGAGAAAGGCTCTAGAGCATTGCATTTCGCTGGGTAATGATTTCTACAGAATCATGAGTAATGCTTGTGAAAAAAAAAAAAAAAAAAAAAAAAGCCAGGGCAGAAGAAATGTGAACATTTTTTTATGCCAGTGTTATGGTAAGCATTACCACGGGACGCTTTTTCTGCTTCTATAACGGTATCTTGTACTCTGGCACGATGCACCATGCCAAATGAGGTGGAAGTGGGAGCTTTACACTTTCCAGGGTATGACTTCTGTACGACATTATATATACTTAGCAAAAACTTATGCTTTAAGCAGACAACACGAGGTGAGCTACTTCTGTGAAGTGAATGATGTAGGGCTTACTTCCTCCATAACACAAACTTTGCCTGCAAATACAATGTACATTTTGTCAATTGTGCTTTCATCTTGCAGACCATGGGGTGACAAAACTCAGGCACTTCGTGTCGCAAGAACAGCTTCTCTTCTAATGCAAGCACAAAGGTGATGCAATAAACACAAGTCATATTGTAGGAAAATAAGATCCTCTAAGTATAAAATGGTAAATTACTTCTGATCATGCCCATCCATTCTTTACAATATTATACTTAACCAGCCATGGACTAGAGATATCAAGTGACTAGAACTTGCTGAAAATCCATCATTAAAAGGGTACTGTGGAAAATTGCTTCTTTTCAGTGATACAACGCCACATGAAAAAATAAATAAATATGTCTGCCTTCAATAATAACACTTCACACTTCATCCTGAGCAAAGCAAAACAGTGAAGAGAAATCAGGTTTACTGGAAGAGCCTGAACTGATTCAGCTGCAGTCCTAAATCCAGGTAACCTTGTTAGCTGGGCTTCAGCTGAGCTAATATTTGCTATCTCTCAGCAGTGTGTATAATATCATTATAGTGAGACTACAAATACTTTGGTTTATATGTCAGAGACAGTTTTTCTGCATCCCCACTGTGTTAGAAGGCAGAATCATGGAAGATGCAACAGGCAGAATTTTTTCCTTCAGCATTCTAGAAATACTACCTTAAATGCAGATGTGGCTCTTGGAAAATGTTTTAATTTAATATTTGATTAAGGACTCAGTGCTTTTTCTCCCAAGGAAATTTCTTAGCAGCTGTTTCCATGACAAAAACAGCCACACTCAGAATCAGTGATGACTGTACTTCAGCAAATCAAAACATTTTTACTGTTTGGGATTTTTTTGTACTTGAAAAAATCTTGTCTTCCTGAGCTCTTTTTTGTTCTTTTTATTTATTCAGAGCTGTGTTTCACACCAGTTTATTTTTATCGCACAAAAGTATATATGCATTCAAACTTTCAAAAAGAGCAATTGCTGCTCAAAGTCATATGTGTTGTACTGGAAAAGAGACAAACTTTTTTTTTAAATCTCTGCATAACTATGGTTTCTGTCTGACAGGCCTTCAAAATCCAAGTTGGACCACATGCCCAACATTTTAGGGTGCCGTAAATACAAGAAGTATACAGTAGCCTGTAAAATAGGAAAATATCCTTAAAGAAATTTTGCACATTAGAAATCTTCATAACTATTATTCACCCTGTGCTGTACATAATGCATCTTTTTATTCTCCTTTCCAAAACTACTTAATCTAGGACCAAGTAACATCCAGACACAAGACTATTTCAACATCTTGAAAGCTATAGATACAGAACAAGGAATCCTGCCAAGTAATTGGCAAATATTGATTGAGAAACTTAAATGAACGTAAAAATTTAATTTTGCTTTATCATTGGGGTTCATCTCAAGGAGAAAAAACCCCTGTGAATTATGTAAATGAAGCTAGTCAGACTTGCTCCCCATTACTGTCAGTTAATAGTGAAGCATACGGATTAATTCATCTTGTCCTAAAGCAGGGATTAAGACTGTCCTGAAACCATTCTGAAGCAGACAGGATTTATCCATTAATTACAGAGGGACACATGAGCAACCAGGTGTGCAGACTGGGATTGTAAAGCACTGGATGAAAAAATTGTCACACACAATTTAATAGTGCAATAATTCAGTATGCAACCCCACCTGCATTCTATCTGTGCCCAGACTGGCTTGCTGTGTAGTAATTTCAGGGACCACAACTTCATATAAAATTAAACACCTTAACACTTACTTTTTAAAAATTCATTGGCTGGTCAGTACTAACACTCTGCACTTCTGCTGGATGCCAGAAAATGACAGAGGCAAGCAGGGAACTGAAAAAAAAAAAAAACCCAACCAAATTTACATTTATATTTATATACAGTGGTGGACTTGGCAGTATTAGGTTTATGGTTGGACTTGATGATCTTAAGGGTCTTTCCCAGCTCAAATTATTTTATGACTGTTTGTCTGTGCTTTAAAAATCCTATAATTTTTATATCTTCAGCATGGGTAGAAATTTCTTGAGTGGCCATCGTTTGAACTCTAATATCTCGTCTTGAAACAGTTATCTCAGCACTCTGATGATTGTTTCAGCTCATGGGAGATGTAACTCACGAAATTTTTCTGTCTGAATTTGTGCCTCTTTTTCTCTGCTGCCTTTAGTCTATAATATTTGAATTGCAAACCATGTTGCTTATGCAGACCACAGTCTATAGAGAGGAAGAAATCATTCTTTCAGTACATTAGATGTTAGTGTTTTGGTGGTTTTGGAGGTCTTGGTTTGGTTTGGTTTGAATTTGTTTTGATTTGAAGGAAGGTGTTTTCTGGGTTCTATGTGCAATTCTAGAGACCAACCTCAAAATGTTTCCCCAATATCATCTTAATAGAAACATCCTTTTGAGTAAAATAAACATATCAAAAAAAGTATTTTAGTACATGCCAGAAACATATTCGAAATAAGTAAACATGTCTTTTGGAATTGCACTGGATATTGCACAGGTATACAGAAGGCAAACAGGTCAGATTTGAGTTGTAGCATCTCTGAAGGCTTCTGCAAATGAGAATGACATTCATGTTTTTGGATCTAGGCCTTGGAAAAATTATAGGGAAAGTTGTCTGGTTTGGGCGGCATTTACTGTCCTTTCACTCATTAAAAAATCTTTCAAATTGAGAATCGGCCTGTCATAGCTTTGCAAGATAATTATGTGACAATAACAAAATTATTCTATCCTTTTTTAGGAGTTCTCAATCTTCATCACACATCAGCTGCAAAACTAGACCCAACCGCTATGTTTAGCCTAGCATTCTTTTCCCATCATTTCTGCGATAGTGAAAAATAAACTCACAATTTGGAGCTGAAACCACAGTGAAATATAACCATTGCCATGAAATTCTAGTAATCAGAGATTTTTACCTGCTCTTTGGACTTTTCAGCTCAGCCTGAAGTTGCAAACCAAGCTAGAACAACTGATAGCAGAGACATCCAGGCTAGTCAGGGGAATGAGAAGTAAGTAATTCAGGAGTGAGAAAGAGCACAGTGTGTTCAGCCTTGCCGAATGAAGGCTGAGGAGGAACAGGCTGAGTGAAAGCAGGAGTGCAATTTAAATGAAAAGACAGTGAGAGTCAGGATAAAACAGGCAGAAATGAAATATGAGTGCATTTAGGATGAAAACTACAAGGTTCTCAGTTTTAAGGGCAATCAGGTTTTGTAACTGCCCCTGAAGAAAAGGAAGAAGATCAAAGGCCAAGTATATTCAAAACAGAGTAATTATATAGTATCAAGCCTCTGACAGAGCTTGAACTGGATTGTTGAGAAGTCTCCTATTCTTACCTTTCCATTTTTTCAAATCTGAGAACCCCAGAATTATTTAACTGTGAATAAGCCACTGGACTTTAGGGATAAACATATGTTTATATGGAATGTGCTTAGCTTGCATCTTGTTAAAAACAAGTCAAAACAAACTGAGCAATGGGAAACTTCCTAACTGCAATGGAAATGCCAAATTTTTCCCAGTCATATATGTATTCAGAGCACTATGTGTACTTCCTAGTAAATGTGAGAATACAGTTAATATTCACAGTAAAACAAACAGAAAGATGAAAGAAAGAAAAGGACCTCTAAAAAAGTGAGTTTTCTTCAAAATTATCTCAGAAGATGAGGACTGATAATGGCCACATTTCCACCCTATTTGTGCTGTGAACTTTTTTAAGGACCTATTACTCTGTTTTAAAACAAAACTTTCTGACCTATAATAGTCATTGAACTGTGAATATATAGAAAAAGAGATGAATTAGACAAATAGGCTGATTTTAAGTCAAGAAAGGTCCTAATGCAGCCCTCAAGAAATCTTTGGACATATTTTTTAAACAATCCTTTGGCACATTCCAGACCGATATTTCTAGTGAAGTATTAGTTGCTTGCTGATAAAAATGTTTGACAACATTGGTGTGGTATTTTGACATAATGCCTCTCAGCTAACAACTGAAGAACATTTACAGCCAATTAATTGGAACTGGCCATATGTCTTAGGTGGGAAAACATTTCTGTACCCTTTTTAAGATGTAGGATTTCATCTGTATGTCTATACTGTTTAAATATGAACTGAATCACAACAGCAATGAGACAGGATTAGACACAGCCCTGTTATGGAGTTCCACTTTAACTTCTGAGCAGCGAAAATCTCATTGATGCAAAATGCATCAACAATATGTGCCCAGCAGAACGTGCCACAAGGTTCCAAATTCATACTTCACAAATAAGCAACAGATGAAATAGCCAGAGCTGGTTTCTTGTAGCTGTTTCTTGTAAAAATGCAATTATCAAGAACAGCCTGCTGTTCATAAGGAATTGAAATATTTCAGTTTAGGATAGTGTCTTTCAGGGATTATTGTGTCTCCATTCTTCTCAAGAGGCCAAACTGTACCTTTCCTTACCATGAAACTTCTTTGTCTTGGAAAGGCCATAACCCAGGGAAAATCTTGACAGACAAGATACATTAAGGAAAGAAAAAAATGTGGAAAATAATCTATAGTGGAGGAAGGAATCTTTTTTTTTGTAGGAGTCCTTGTTCTGTTTCTAGTACACAATTTCAATAGAAGGTTCTCTTTTTTATGGAACTATAAAAAATTTTCCATAATTTTCCATTTGGTTCTGGGTGGAACACTCTTCTAAACACAAAGGAAAAGAAACCTAAATTTTATAAATTCTTTCATACTACTTCTTGTTGTATTTTCATCTTTCCTGATATAAGTTAAGGCCTGCCACACTAAATGTGTTCCATCTGAAAACAGCTCAGAGCAAATCTGGGTCACTGATTTCTTGAAAGATCTGTTCTCTGTCTGCAGTTTTTTGATATTTTTGTAAATAAGTAAGACTAGAATACTAAAAATTGTACATTTCAAGCTAATAGATGAAAGCTTCAGAAATTAGGAGTAGCCAGATGAAGACAAACAAGAGCAATTTAAATGCAAGATCCATGTTATAGGTAGAAATGAAATCTAATTCAGATAAATGTAAAATGTTCAGTTGCAGAGCAAACACTAACAAAGAGCATATATTAAAGAAGACACTGAGAATCTTTGGAGAGCAGTATACAAAGAAAGTGAACTAGAACAGAACAAAACAAAACAAGACACTGTATGGATGACTGAAGAATAATAGGAAGAACAAAATAAACTTTTGTATAGAAAGAAATGAAATGGAAAATTATGAAATTTGTTAGCACTAAATCCTACTTCCTTCAAACTGAAGTTTGAACCTACACTTGATCAGGCCTATAATGAACCATGAAAAACCTCTGGAAATTCATAAAGAATAAATACATAGCAAGTTAAAGAGGACTTTTCATGAGAGATGAGGGAGTTCTGTGGAAGTATCTATTTTTATTAAAGACAGTAACAATCCCTGCTATATCAACCACTTTTGCAAGAAAATGTTCTGCTGCCAGTATTGACTTCCAGCTATTTTAGTTCAGACTAAAAATATCACTGTAATGCAATATTTCTTTTTTGCTCTAATCTACAGAGTTTGAAATTGTCAAACATTTGTGTTCTATATATTAAACATCTGAAGTTACAATGAACTCTGGAGGATGAGGCATCAGTTTGCTTTAAGGCTGCTACAGCCTTTGATGGGAGCAGACACGCACATGTACATACTGTTATGTTGGGTTTTTTTATGTTTCCCTCTTCAACCTTAAATAACTCATTTTAAACTTAAAACATAACATCCTCTTTTGCTCTGTGTCAGAACAAAGGCATTCAGAGGAACAGTTTTATTTCTGGGGTCATCACCCACAACTTCTGCTTTTTATGACTACACTGTTAATAAAGATTATGATTCCATTTACCATGCACTATATAAAAAGATAAAATAGGGAATGTGGGAAGTGTCCATTTTATCATTGTAAATGACATTTTGGTGTTCTGCACCTGTTTGAAACTCTATGATAGATTTATTTCCAAATTTGAATTATGGTCTCACACACTCCTGGGAAATTAGTAATCTATTCCCTATTTTGCATGTGGGTAAAATGAGGCAGAGCCAAATCAGACAATTTTTCTTTCCTTGTAGTCAGTTCATAAAGCTTAGGAACACAAAAATGGTTCCTATCTCTGGGGTTTGCATACATTCCATGGCAACATCCTTTCTTCCACTTTAGGTTCTGATATTCACTATCCTTACTTCCAGTCCCACTCTCTTCTCATAAGAAGATAAAATAGATAGAAACACCAGCAGAAAATCACAAGATGCAAGAGTCATGGTCACAGAAGAGCAAATACAGTTCTTGGAGATTTTCCCTTTATATTTCACACTTCTATCACCATATCACCTACCTTTCACAGCTGACATTTGGGAATTGGTGCATAAACAAGATTGAAATTGTGGTAGCAAAATTCTGCTACCTGGTATCTGAACAGTACAAAAGTTTCCAGTTTTGGACACAGCTTTCCGCTTTAAGTGTAGTGTAATTATAATAAAATTGGAATTATGCTAAATTTGTAGAGTTTAAAGGGGTCAGAAACAGCCAAGAAATTTGGCAAAGTTAATCAAGCTCTTCTGTGCATAAAAACTGAAAGTCCAGCTAAATGAATATCCTGTTCTGAGGGGGATCAGGAAAAGGTGTTCAATATATGAAGTAGGACAGCCTGGATTCAAACATATTGAGAGGGAAGTTATTTTCTCTTCTACATTTGTTTACTTCATCTCCTGTGGAAAGAAATCTTTCCTCTTTTGCGGCTGGGGAGTTGGGATGGCCAGAAAACAGGCACATGAAAGAAAGAAAGAAAGAGAGTTCAAGCAGCAAGTGTGTTTATTACGAGGAGCTGCAGTTTATATACCCTTCTGCACAGTGTGGTACAATCTCATTGGTTAAGCCTAGCATGATACAAACCTATTGGTTAAGCATAGCATAATACAAACTTACTGGTCAAGCATAGTGTAGCATAATACAAACTTATTGGTCAAGCATAGCATAATACAAACTTATTGGTCAATAGGTTGTTATTCTATTCGTAATTGATTGTTGATGCCTGTTCAAAAGATTTTTTACTAAAGTTCATTGTTCTGCCAAGCTCTTCCTTTGTAGTTAATTACTCCCCTTATCTGACTCACTCCTCCAGGTGCCTTCTACTTTCCCACTTGGATGCCTCTGGTTCCTCATTTCTCGTGGGTCCACTTTAACAACTTCGAGACTGAGTTCTAACTTCATGTCTTCAGTCAGGGAATCCAGGGGCCTGCCGTAGCCCCCCACCACACTCTTTCTCTTTTGTACACCTTTCTCAGTGCGTGTGCAGCTGTTGACATACAGACATTGGTGCCCGTTGATGCATTTCAAATTTCTAAGGATAGCAGACGTGAATGTAGAACATATTCTGATATTTTCAAGAATATACTGAGGGAGGTATTTTGTTGGTGATGCTAATGAGGCCTCAAAAAAGTGAGTCTGGTTTGGTATTAACTGCTATTTTGATTGCAGTGGTACTAGGTAAGACTGGTATAATCTGTTTTAGCTTGTGGCCCACATAAGAAGAAATCTGTCTGTTTTTAATACAAAAGGCTTACCGGAGTCACTGGCTGTAAGTACAAAATAGCAAATTAGTGAACCATCTGTGTTGTCATGTGGTGATCAAAACCATGGGGAAGTATACACATAGTTAACAAATAAGCAGCATTTCCAGATGGCAAGCACTGTCTTCAGGTCCCAATCTCACATAAATTAACTTATCTCAGGATTACTTTACTAGAGAATGTAAGAAAACTTGTGTCCAGAGATCATATCACTCTCCTTTTTCCCAGTTATCTCTGCCCAGTTAGGTGCAGTGATGTGCTATATGTTGGGGGGTAGACACACACAGAGTAACTTTTTGGGATTAGCTGGTACAAATTATTATCTTGATTTACATCACTTTTACTCCTGACTTCATTTCAAGCCATAAACATACACTGATTTAGGTTTAAAGGCATCTCTAATGATCATTTGGTCCAGCACTGCACTGAAAACACTGTCAACCCCTAGTGCAGTTCCTTGCAGGACCCAGGATGAAGACTTCTTACAAGATAGAGCAGTAATAGTGAACTAGCCTACTAAGTAAAGGTGCAATCTAGCCTGAAATGTGAAAAATACTTATTTTCCTGTCTGTAGCACAGAGATATGCAGACTCATACATGAAAGAAGTGAATGGCATTGCTTCCACACATGGATGAATACCCATCAGATGCAGCATTTCACGGTCACAGCTAAAGGCCAGGAATGGGAACACGGAGAAATTGTCAAAGAAGGGAACTAGTCCCAAACTGTGGCTGATGAAGGATCTGTCCCTCAGCCTAACATGAGCTTCTTAAACCATCTGTCTGCCCAAATCTTGTCCAGTAGGATATGCTCTTGCACAATTTCACAGGTAAAAATAGCTTTACCTCTGCTCTCTTGGAATCGAGCCCTGTTCACAGAGAGTTCCTTTGGTTTCTGTGGGGTCACTCAAAGAGTAAGTTGTCACTCAGTTTGCCAAAGGTGTCAAATGCTCTACAAAGAAAACACCTGAAAACAAGGAGAACCATTATCTGGCAGCTTCCATCCCAGTCTTGTGCAATAGCTTCTACTTTTATGCAACACTGGTGCATTATGCATTGTTAGGAACAGTGTTCTGCTTTTCTCTGAATCAAGTGAGAGGAGATATGAAAGTTCATGCTGAAGGTGAAATTCATTCAAGCATGAAAAATAGAGGTGTGTCTCTGTTCTTTGAAAAGCAAAATGGCTAAAGCACACACATGTTTATAAGGAATGAACCATTCAGATCTAAAACGTCCCTTAGAAACAGAGTATCTCCATCTGCTAAGTGCACTGAGAAGCCTTGCAAATTCTTATAAGTTTAAGTAACTTTTTAAATGTTGCATTAAAAAATGAAGGCATTTGGAAGGAGAGTCAGTGCATCTGCACTTCATGACTCTCCTTAAGCTTTAATTCAGTGATGATCCATTCAATTTGGAGGTTGAAATAATTTTCTTCAAAGATTAAAGGAGGTTGAATCAAATGGTAGTATTAAAAGTTAGTCAGGTGTTATGCAAAATAGACTGGATCAGGATGCTCTTAAGACTCAGGTTTCCTGAGGAACAGAAAAGGGATAAGTTGCTATGGGGAAGATCAATAATCATTTCTTTAGATTCATACATGAAAACTCATGGGAAATGACTTCTGAAAGTCTCTCATCCAGCCTCCTGCTCAAGGTAGTGTTGGCTGCAGGGTTAGTTCAGGCTGTAGGGTTTTATCCAGTCTAGTCCTGAAAACTTTCAAGGCTGGAGACTGCCCAACCTCTCTGAATGACCCATTCCTCTACCTGACTGTCCTCATGGGAGAAATATTCCTTCCTATGCCCTGTTGGAACTTCTCCCAATTTAATGTAAGCATTTTTTAATGCATTTTGTATTCCTGAATTTCAGGAGTTCCTGTCAATCAGTTCTTCTTGCTTGTCCATATCTCTTTGAAAGAGTTTTTCCCTTAAGCATCTTGACTGCGCCCCCTCAATTTGCTGTTGCCCACAAACTTGTTTTCAGGAATTCAGTCACTAAAGTAATCAGTGTCTGTACCAGGACTAGATCATGTCACCTGCATGAACATGTAGCCTTGTATAATCCTGCAAAACATGTAGCCTTGTATAATCCTTTCATTTTATGGATATTCTTCATTTATGGATATTCTTCAGAGAGGTTAAATTCTAAAAACATTGGAATATGTTCATGTTTTTGCCTCAGGCAAGTCTACATTTTCAGCATCCTATTTCTCTGAAATTTAGAGAACCTTGTTGTCGTGGTTTAAGCTGTAAATCAGCCACGCAGTTTGTTAACTCACCTCCCCCTCCTAAAAGAGCTGCCTCGGT
>JAOEHY010048262.1:0-62385 GCA_025447955.1 Psilopsiagon aurifrons | reverse complement strand
GGCAGGATCACCTCCCTCGACCTGCTGGTCACGCTCCTTTTGATGCAGCCCAGGATACCGTTGGCTTTCTGGGCTGCGAGCACACTCTGCCGGCTCGTGTTCATTTTTCCATCGACCAAAATCCCCAAGTCCCTCTCCGCAGTGCTGCTCTGAATCTCTTCTCTGGCCAACCTGGAGCTGTGCCTAGGATTGCTCTGACCCAGGTGTAGGACCTTGCACTTGTCATGGTTGAACTTCATCAGGTTGGCATCAGCCCATCTCACAAGCATGTCAGGGTCCCTCTGGATGGCATTCCTTCCCTCCAGCGTATTGACGGAACCACCCAGCTTGGTGTCATCGGCAAATTTGCACACTCAACTGCCCTGTCCATGTCACCAACAAAGATGCTGAGCAAGACCGGTCCCAACACTGATCCCTGAGGGACACCACTCATTACTGCCCTCCAGCTGGACATTGATCCGTTGAGCACAACTCTTTGCATGCGGCCATCCAGACAGTTCTTTATCCACCTCTGAAATTGACGTCTCTCCAATTTAGAGTCAAGGATGTCACCTGAGACAGTGTCACATGCTTTGCACAAGTCCAGGTAGATGACATCAACTGCTCTACCCCTGTCCATCAGTTCCATAGCCCCATCACAGAAGGCCACCAGATTGGTCAGGCAGGATTTCCGCTTAGTGAAGCCATGCTGGCTGTCACCAAGCACCTTGTTGTTCTTCATGTGCCTCAGCATTCCTTGCAGGAGGATCCGCTTCAAGATTTTTGCCAGGCACAGAGGTGAGGCTGACTGCTCTGTAGTTCCCCGGCTCATACATTTTCCCCTTCTTGAAAACGGGGATTTTATTTCCCTTTTTCCAGTCATTGGGAACTTCACCTGACTCCCATGTTTTTTCAAGTATAATGGACAGTGGCTTAGCAACTTCATAGAATCATAGAGTAGTTTGGGCTGGAAAGGATCATAAGAACATGTAGTTCCGATCCCTCTGCCCAGGCAGGGATACCTTCCATTAGAGCAGGTTGCTCCATGCTCCACCCAACCTGGGCTTGAAGGCTGCAAGGGATGGGCAGCCACAGCTTTCCTGGGCACCATGTGCCAGTGCCTCAGCACCCTCACAGGAAGAACTTCTTCCTTAGGTCTACCTTGAATTTCCCCTGTTTCAACTTGAACCCATCACCCCTTGTCCTATTGCCACAGTCCCTAATGAAGAGTCTCTCCAGCATCCTTATAGGCCCCCTTCAGATACTGGAAGGCTGCTCTGAGGTCTCCACGCAGCCTTCTCTTCTCCAGGCTGAACAGCCCCAACTTTCTCATCCTATCTTCATATGAGAGGTGCTCCAGTCCCATGTTGCAGCCCTCCTCTGGGGCCACCATTTTATAAGGATAGAATGGGACAGCTAAATGGAAAAACCTGAATGCTAAGATGTAGAGGAAACGGAATAGTGGGAGAAAATAAAGTAGGTGGTGTTTGGTTTATTTTTTTTTCCTTTTTCTTATGTTTATTTGTTTTTTTTTCAGATTAGCTGCCATTATGTTTAAAAACAAAATTCAAACTGATCTTGATTTGCTTTTGGAGGCAAATCTGGAAAAGTTTTTTTTGATAAGTTTTGTCTGACAAGCTGTTTTATGGAGAGTTTGAGCCATTTGAGTAGGGATTGTCTGTAGAAACCTGCTAATTACTTTAGATAACTGACATTTATTTGCAAGCTGCAGTATTCCAGTTACTTTCTTCCTGAACTGCAGCAGAATTTTCCTAATGTTGCAGATAAAGGGAAATTGCCTTATGTAAAGCATTGTGACAAGTTTTAATGCGACTGGTTTAGCTAGTCTGTCAAATATAATTTTTATAGGGAGGTATAGTGGATTATATTGATACAGTCCTATGTTTTATGTAGATACAGAGGGAGGAAAAGGAAGAGTGGATAAGGAAGCAGTGGATAAAAAGAGAGATAGGTATAGTTTTACATGAGAGATCAGTATAGTTTTACATTTGGTATCTTGAAAATGACTGTTGTTCATGCACGATGACATTCAGTATCAATTTAAAACTGATAATTTCTTGCTTGGAAAAGAGGAAATTAGAATTCTACCGTTATTATTCATTTTAATCAGTAAGAAATTGTCAAACATAAATCTCTCCTTGAGTAGTGAAAAGGACTGAAAGCAGCCAAGAAAAAATATCAATACTTTCCAAAGGAGGAATGATTGTTCTAGGTCGTAGCTTAATTGACTTTAAGGCTTAATGAAAAACACTACAGTGGTGTTTGTACACATAGTTGCTCTGACAAACATTGAAATCTATGCTCCAGGAAGAGAAGCTTGGTAATTTTTTTTACATTATTATTGATACAATTTTCTAATTGAGTATGAGCAGAATGTGTGGATAAAACCATGTAGTTCCAGATGTTAGCAGTATTCTCAAGAAAATACTTAAGAATATGAATGAATAAAATATTTCATAAATCGCAGCTTCCCTTGCGAAGATCTCATTTATTTATTCCTGTCAAATAGTCTTTGAAGTAGATATTAAAAGATAAATTGTAAGTTAAATATTTCATAAAAAGTATAATGTTTCTTTTGTAATTATTCCTCAGTGTTAAGCCTACAGCTACATCAAAGATTAGATTAAACTGTAAAAAGAAAATTTGGGTTTGCTTTATATGTAGAAACTTACAAGGTAGAGATGTGACAAGAAAAGACAGAATGGCTATGAAGAAAACCAACAGAATAAACGTGACTCCTTTCTATATTCCTTTCCCCTAAAATGTGCCCCACCTAAGGAGTGATTTATATTCTTGCTGATTAGGTAACTGAACGAAATTAAAACTTGATAAATGAGTCTTTGTATTCCAGTTGTAATCTTGTGAAACTCAGAGGGATGAGAAGCAAACTGGGCACGTTTGCACAGAACGTGGGCAGCAGTTTTCCTTTGTCAACTGTGTTTGTCTCCTTGAGGAAGTGGGACTGAGTTCCCACATAGTGCTTTGTCGTCACTAGTGTACTTGTTTTACAATTTTTTGGTAGGTGTGTGTAATGCAGAATAGCTCTGTAAAATATTCTTTAGTCTGTTGGTACTAATGGATGCTAGTCTTGATGCAGAAATATAATTTCCCTTTATATCTATTGGATATTAATTTTGTGGGCTTTTTCTGTAAATCAGTCAGACTGTTAATACAGGATTTCCATACCAAGACCATGTAAGACTACATTAGAACCAGCAAAATATGTTGTTCTTGGAATTAACCTACATGAATGGTTGAGGGAGGACATCTCATCATGATTAGTGGCAGATTGTCAGTTATGGAAAAATCTGAAGAAGATGTAAAAATTGGCTTTGGAGATGTAATAAGTACTGGATGAAGCCACAGTCTGTTTCACAGAATTGAAGGGTTTCAAACTCTTAAAAGTAATCTCTTCAAAATACAAAGTATTTCAGAATATCATACTGCTAAAGCACACGCCTTTCTGTGAAAATATTATCTTCAATATTGTGTTATTTTTTAATAAAGAATTGTATTGTTTCAAAACATGATATTCTGAAGCTATGTATTATTTTCCCACATGACATCACAGTGTAGTACACAGTTCTAAATGCCTGCAGTGTAGAGACATATTTCATCTTCAGTCATCTTCAGTGCTCTGAATAGTGACCATACTGAAGAATCAAGATTAAGTAGTTATCCAAATCTTGTGATGAGGAAAAGGCCTCACAGGGAGAGGCAGTGTCTCTGTATTAAGATAATTGATAATGTAATAAGAAAAAATAAATCTGTGGCAAATAGTCTCAATGGCAGCCACAGACACTCAAACTAAAGTGAATTTAGATGAAGTGAGTTAAAGTGAATTTCACTGCTGAGCATGAGGCTTGTTTTCTTTTTAAGGATGTAATCCAGATCTTTATGAAGTGAAGGCATCTTTTAATTAACGTTAATTGCAGTGGAGTCAGACCCTATGTTACTAGCGGAGACTTGATAGTATAAGACTTAACCAGTGCTGATGCTAGTAACAACTGACTGAGAGCAGTATGAAAGTATGGCTGGACTTTGGCCATAATGTTCAAGAATTTACTAGCTTCCTGTGATTAATCTGCTCAGCTGAGACACCTTAAGAGGGTGATGTCTGCTGCGAAGTTATTTTCCAAATACAGATGGACAATGAACTGTTAAATAATGGAAGTCATAATTTTTAAGCAGTAGTAGCATGCATAAACAGCACTAAGGAAAACTAAATTTAATACAGTCTGCTCGTTTAAGAAGCTGGAAAGCAGTTTCTTTTGTGTTTTGAACTCTCCTGACATGTTCTGAGGTGGCAGTTTCTTTTTCAGTTTTCAGGCTTCTGTATTGGGATGGTAACTATTCACATGGACATGTCTCACTCAATCTGTCAGAGCTATTGATCTTGTTATTCATAAGAAATCTGTGGTCTTCAAGTTCTTCTAAAACCAGCTGTGAATCAGGGAATGTAATGAATGGCAAGACCAAGGGGCTTTCTAGCAACTTGCAAGGAAATTGCTTAAAACCTCCCCCCCCAAAGTTAAAAAATTAAGCAGTGTAATCAACATCTACATGGATGAGTTGTTGAGACCTATTTTTTGTACACTATAAACATATGGCATGAATTTGCTCTCATTAAAGATGCTGAGAAAAGGGAAAGGCAAATATTTGTATTACATTCATGTTTTACAGTAAAAACACTGTTCAGTTTGTTTATACAGTTCCACTGTTACAGTTTTTATGGTTAGTAATGAAACCACTGTAAAACAAAGTCTGAATTACATAGCAGATGTGTTAAGCCCCTAACTTTCAAGGTTGGGCATCCTTCTGAATACTGATGCCCTTCATTAGAGAGTTGATGTGCTGGCTATAGCTGAACTGTTTCGTACCTACATCTTCATCTGTAGTTAGCTCTGTGCTAATTGTACTAGTTGCTATACTGAAGATAGAGTTTTATTATCAAGATAAATACAGAGATATTTTAAAGTAATTACATAAATAGTAAATACAAAGTCAGTGTGAAAGCAGGAGGTTTTGAAGGATTTAGTGGGCATTTTCCAAGCATTTAGGATCTCATATGGCTTATAACTCCAAAAAGCAGGGCTGAATTAAAAACGTTTAATTAATTTTATGTATGCTCTATTTCTCATTGTTGTTCTTTAATTTGTTTTTATTCTGGTTTGGTTAAAAACTGAGACTCAAAGTGAATGCTAAATGTGAAAATGAATTAAAAGGAAAAAAAAATCTTGTTGAAAGGTTGTATTTTAGCTATTATCTACTTGAAAAGGACCACAGGTATATTGAGTCAGTTTTTGATCTTTGCTGTATTGTACTGAGTGAAATACGTAATTTTGGATGCATAAAGCAAAGATCATTTAATATAAATTCTTCATATGCATGTGAAAATTTACAGGAGAAATTTATGTAAGAAATTGCTTGCGTTCTGGCCCAAGGCTTTTTGGTTCTGAACTCTGTGGAGGGTGGTGTTTTCCATGATACTTTCTGCTTACTACCCTTCACAGTCACATTGACTTCCAGTGTAGTGTTCGCAACTGAAGCATTTAATACTAAGTGTCCTCAGAACTCCATTCTTATTTAATAAATGAGGGTTAAGGAAATAGACATAAACATTTTATAGTGCTTTTTATTTTGTTTTAAGGTTCTGGTTTATGTGGTTGTTATGTCTTTAAGTAGAGGATGCTTCTTAATGGTGTAATATAGGCAATACATGCAGGAGAAACTTTAGCGATGTCCAGCAAGGTAGAAGGGAATTTGGAGTGGTTTAGCGCTATAGAATTTTTGCAAGTGTAGGAAATAACATTTTTAAAAATCTGGTAATATGAATGGAGGAGCTACTCCGTAAAAGTCGTAAGTCTTTGCTTTCTTTCATCTTTTTCTGAGATATGAGGAGAGCCCATATAATGAAGCATTTTGAGATAAATTGGGACTTCTTGATAAACATAGATAGGGCAAGCAGACTGATTTCTCCTAAGAAAAAAAAAATTGGATGCTGTTGGAGGGAAAGAATGAGGCAACAGATTAGCTTTATAGCTAGGAGAGACGTTGGCTAAATTATGTCTGCTCTCGTAATTCCATTCACTTTCCAGTATCTGCTGTACACCTAAAAAAAAAATCTAAAATGTAATTTTGAAAGAAGTCACAGGATTTTATTGTTCCTTGTTTTTTACTTATGTCAGCAGAATGTTATGCATAAAAATGTTGAGGTGATCTTTCTGATGATTTGTTTCTTTAGCACAGTCCTGCTATTCTTAATCTGGAAATGTGAATCATGAAATCCCTACCGTGCCTAGAGCTTTGTAATGATACTGCTTAAATGCAATATGAGCTTCTTAACAAAAAAAAAAAAAAAAAAAAAAAAAAAATAGATTAAGGTACTTCCCCCCAAACATAAAAATAAAACAGAATAACCCCTTTAAAACTGCACTTCATGCTTAGTTTTCAGCTCAGTGACACTAAGAAATACCTTTGCTCAACAGTATTACAAACCTGTCTGTAGCTGCCTGTCTTCAGAAGAAACATAGCCTTTGTACATTGAACTTCAGTTCAGCTGGTGGGGTGCAGAGAAGTTTGGTTTCACTGATACTTTACATATACTAGTGTAACTTGGGTTTGATTTTTTTTCTGAACCTTTGTGTCTCAGATTCTCAAACTTTAGTGTTGACATTGAATATTCATTTGCTGTAGTCCAGGTAGATGCATTCCTACATGAACTGAGTTCTGCTGTCACTGAGTTTCTGGCTGTCAGCTCTGGGAGAGGAACGGGGGAATTAAGGCACTGTATATATCTGTTTTTAAACCATCTTCACAATTAATCTGATTGTAACATAAGCTTGCAATATATTCCATTAATGAAGAAGACAAGCTTAGCTTATGGTAAATACAGTACTAAGTGTTTATAGTGCATTTCATATTTTACATGATTCCCTTTATAATTCTGCTTATCTTTTCATTCTAATTCCCTAAAGGATGTATAAAAGAACCCCTAAAGAGAGTAATTACTGCTCTATTCCTTAACCAAGGCTCCTTTTGCAAAAAGAAATCTGAGCTGCTTTTTAAAGAAGGCAGTTTTAAATAAAAATGCAAATAAGCTGCTTTGTAACCACATTAATTACCCACCTAGCCTCTTATTACCGTGTTTGTATTGTTTGCAAACACTATTTACAGTCGTGTGGAAATTACCATTCCTGGGCCGGAGGAAGGCAGTGGTTGGTAGGTTGTGCTTTGGAACCAATTAGAGTGAACCTTGTCTCCAGTGGGGCTCATGGGAGAAGGCATAGCCTTGCAATGTCAAATAACGGCATTAACTCAGACTGCATGGGCACCGGGTTGTAATTATATTATTGGCCCTCTTTTGCTTCTGCAATGAGTTTCATTCTCTGCATTTTAAAACTAACAGGCAGCGTTGCCTCTCACTAATGATTTAATATGTACTGTGATAATTTTTTATGAAAGTCATGGTGAAATCCGGTGGGTCGTTTTTGTCCCCAAATTGGTTTCTTGTTTTAATTTTATAGAAAGTAAGCAAAAACCTAATGTTTGTGTTCAAGATCTCATAGATTTCCATGTAATTGATTTTTCACAGTAAAAAGGCAACTTTATTAGTTGATTTCATCCGAAGTGAACAGGATGGAGTTTCTGTTAGTACTAGTTGTAAATAGTATGTTTGCTAGCAATAATTGAATGGTCATAGGTCTTTTAGCATTTCGAAGAAGCTGAATATTTCATAGTAAAATGTAGTCATATTTGTGAAGTAAAATGGACGCTTGTTGCTGAACTTGTATGTGTTTTTTCCTCGGATTTCTGTGTCACCTAGGATTGTGAAATGGGCCTTTACTCTAAAAATTACTCAGAAATTAAAAAGAATGCAAAGAGATGCCTCAGCGTTCATGCATTTGGAGTTATAAATGATTTCAGATGCCAGAGTTTGGTTTGATGGGTCAGACAGTCTGCAGTCTGAAGAACTGTTTTTTTAAGATTTGTTTTCTTAGGCTTGTAACCAGTCTGGCAATATCTTAAATGAGTCCTCAGTAGGAGGAACTTTTCTTGGTTGAGTTTATGGGAAAGAAAATGTAGGAGAGATTATTTTCTTCCTACTTATGTACTGCATGTATCTCTAGAGCTGCGACAGTGTGATAATGTATAAAGGATACTTTCTGATAAAGACAAAAATGTTAAGGTCTGTATCGGTTCTACTGTAGCACTGAATGCAGTAGAGTAGGAAAACAGTAACTCCAGCACCGTATAGTACAACTCTGCATAATTGTTATGCATTAAAAAGAAGAAAAAAGAAAAAGAAGAAAGAAGGTGCTTGTTACTAGATCACTTACAGTTTTTTTAGTGACAAGAGACTAATGTGAGTGCATGAAAAGAAGCACTGTCTTGGTTCATGATCCACAATAGCTTATGAAACTGAAGATAATTATCTGGCTTATGACTACAGAGCAGCATAAATGGCATAAAAATAACATAGATGGAATTCAGCAGGAATACAGAAGATGCATAGAAAAGTAGGCTTGATAAGTAGAGTGCTGAAAAGGTACTATTAATTTGTTTGCTTCTCAATGCTGTTTCTAAATCTTTTATTATGAAGATAAATTGTGAATCTTTTTATTTATGAGGCCAAAGCGTTATAATTTTTTGCTTAGCTTACTGTCTTCTCTAATTTCTTCTCTTCCTTTATTTCCTTTTATGCTGATAATTACCTTTGGAGGTGGAGAGCAGGGGACAGAAGAGTATTGACCTTTGCTTGATCCCCTGGACTTCCCTTCAATATCCGGTTACTTTATCTTTTACCTCACTTTGTTGTATTTAGTGCTAGCTGTGAGAAATTGCACTGCTTCTTTGTAAATCTCCATTTTAGCAATGCATGATGAGAACTATGTTTTATCATGTGTCTAAGGAGAAACTGCTCCAAGTTGAGTCCAGAATGGTCATGGTTCTTTAGTTAATTTCACAAACGAATCATTGAAACCTTTGGTTTGTCCCAGACATTATCTTCATATGAGTAAGATGGCTTATTATCTGCTTATATACCTAAGGTATATCAATGTGCTGTTATTCAAAACAATGTGTATTTATCTTATTTGTTAAAACGTCTGTTTCCACAGTCCACTGAAAATATTAATTTTCTGTTGCCTTGAAGAGTTTTGGATTAGGACCTAAATATCCATGTGCATGAAGTTTGTTTTTAAGGAGCAGGACTTTAGGTATATGTCTGCAGCCATTTGTCCACACTTAATTTGCAAGTGTTGAGGTACCTGCCAATATTTGCCATAATTTATGTTATTTAATGTCAAACATTTGAAGGCAATTGTACTCTCCTGTGCTTGTTTCTTTCTTTCTTTAAATCTAGAACTGTGTTACTGAGATTTGTTATAGCTGTGTTGAGGGTGTACACACAAGATATGACTACCTGTTCATTATGAGGCGATGTAATTAAAAAAAATCTTATTTAGCTCTTTTCTGGTTTATGTCTTGGAAGGAAGCACTTCACATGTGTGCTTTCCCAATTGTGCTAGGAGGAAAAGAATGCATTAGTTCTGAATGCAGTTTGTCCTGTTACTTGTAATTTTTACTCGTGACTTGCTGTGTGAGAACCTTGAACCCCGACATGAACAGGTAAATACTTCTTTTGTGTTTTCTAAACAGCAGCTCTTCTTCCTTTAATAGTACTCTATTGATAGGGGATGCTCATAATAAAAACTTACATGGAAACCGCAATTTAAATGTTCTGATTTTTGCACTAAACCACTACTAACTTAGTCTCAATGAAGATATTTGGTATGTCATTTTGTAGAAGCAACAGTGTGTTAAACTTGTTCTTTCTCGTATTTCATTTGAGGTCACTGAGATACATCATCAATTTCAGCAATAAACTTTGCTTATCAAATGGAAGTATTGAATGAATATAGCGAAAGGAATGTTTTTGGTTTTGTTTTATTTGGGGGGAGGTTTTTTGGTTGTTTTTTTTTTTTAGAGCCATACAAAACAAGGCTTGAACTACTTAAGTGAATCCTGAGTATCTGATCCTAGCACATAAAGGAAAATGCAGCATAAAATATATAACTAGATACTTTTGGGGTTTTTTTGCAAACATGCTTATCAAAACTGTTGTCATTTTAATTTTGAGTAAGAAAATATATTAGAATGTCTTTTTGTTAAACTTGTATTTTGTCTATGCCTTTTCAGGTCCTCTGAATCCTTACTGCTATACAGATGACAACTGTGTGCTTTGTAGGGTAATTCTGCTCTTTTGGTTTTCCTTAATTCTTAAAAGGGACACATTGTGATCTGTAGTTCAGTTTTAACTGAAAAATCTTTGGGTCTTTTAGTCCTTGATGTTGGATGCGATGACAAAGAGCTATTTGTACTTAAAAGTCCTAAACACACTGTGTTAGACACCTTCAAAGGAAATCTCATCTAAGTTTTACACTACAGATTCTTGACAACGTGATAGAGTGCTGAAGCATATCCAACCCAGCTGAGTTGTACTGGTAGATGCTATTTATGAAGATGCAGTTAAATTGCTAAAAAAGCTTGTGATTAATATCCTTTGTTTTGCCAAGGTAGAACTGAAATAAATGCATCTTGCTGATGCAAGTTTTAAGCATTTTTGAAATGCTATCAGAGTATATTTGTGGTAATTGAAGCTGCTAGGAAAGTGCAGCAGGTACAGATCTGGTTTCAGCAGATGAATAAACACTCTTTTTGTTTGGTTTTAAAAGAAAGCATACAAATGACTTTTTTCCCTGGCTTTCTGGAGTCATCTCTAGTCTGATTTCCCAGGGAACCAAGGCGCGCTTAGTCACTGTATCTGCCCTTCCTTGTCTAATAACTTCTGTTCCCAGAGAGATTTTAGAAGGAAATTTAAAATAAAAGGATAAAGATCCTTAGTATAATCAGGTTCCTGTAAGCACTGAGCTTTGTGAAAGGGTAAGTATCCAGTCAGTGGGCAGAAGTAAACAATCTTAGGCTTGTAGACATCAGAGAGCACTTGAGAGTAGCTGGGAGGGAAAATACGTGATGCATTTCAGGGAAAATTTCAGTCTGGACTTTGTATTCTGCTGTGGTTCATTGGGTGCTGAATTCTCACAGAACTGCTAGTCTGCTGTGTAGAAGAATGACCTGTGTGCTTCCTGCAACCTCCAGATAGGATGTCAGGAGAATTTAAGTGTTGGTGACCCGCTCTGTGCCAGGGTGACATTTGTACTTTGTGTGGTCAGGGAGCATTCAATTTTTTCTTGGTTATCCCATCTTAAAATTTTTAGGAACTGCTCATTAATGTGGTCATGTTTAACATTTTATGGTTACAAAGAAAGACATGAACGTATGTACTCATTTCTAATTAATTTGTGTAATTATATTTTATAATCTAGGTGTTTGCAAAGCAGAACGTGGTACACCCCATTTATTGTCTGCTGTAGCTAATAAAAAATAATAGATTGAAATAAATCTTGAAACTAACTTTAATTGTAAGTATAGATTAGTTGTAAATTATATCTTTGTTATGTTTATTTTTAATTCTGCAGTGTTGCAGGTTTGTAGAGCATACCAATTAGCGTAGTTATGCAAAGTAATGATGAGTTAATTACTGTAAATGCTGAATCTTATTTCTGTGGCAATTTAAAATAGAGTACTGAGATACGTTTTTAAATGTAGGACTAGAAATAAAGGGGAAAAGGAAACGGTGACAATAATGAAGACCAGTTAGTGTTGTAAAGACTTTTTTTCAGTATTCAAATTGCTAATGTAGATTAGGTGATTAAAAATACATGAAGAAGAAAGGAGTATAACAATTAAGAATAAAATCTCAGCATCTGAGTTAATAACATTATAAGTGTGGGCAGGAATGAGGTAAACCTGTATATTTCGCTATGCATTAATGTAAAAATTGAGAAAAGGCAATTTGAGTGAATTAATCAGAAACTGATTACTGTTGTAACTCTGTTTATATTCACCTGGTGAAGCCTCTCCTGCTTTGGAACTTACCTCATGCTGATTGGTGGCCCTCCATGTCAGTAGTGCTTCTCTGCTACCTAAGGCAGTAGATGTTGTCAAGTTTGTTTTTTTGAATAAGATTAGAGTAGAAAACGCCTCTAGCTATAGAGTGTTTTACTTTCTGATCAACAGTAGTAAATCCTACCATTTTGAAATCTGTATAGTATACCTATGAGAAATGAGCTGATTCATGATGTTTCCTTGAGGACGTACAATGTAAGAGATATTAATAGCTTCCTTCAGTGGTTTCCCACTTAGAGTAACTTTCAAATGCAGTATTTCATTCTATCCTGTTTAAATTAACCTTACATTTTCCTGAGAAATGGCACGACAACCTAGAGAAAATTTGAAGTGTACTGTGTATGCTTGAAATTAGTGCATTTATAGTTAAAGATTCTTTTAACTCTGTGGTGTGCGTGTGTAATGTATCCAGCCTAGTATTTATACATTAAATATTTACTTTTCAATTGGTTGTCTCGCCGTTGAGTGCAGATTTGGTGATGGAAACTAATGCCATTCACTTCTCTGGTTACCTTTTTAAATGAGAGAAATATTAAAACTTCTGGAGTCAGTTCTGGTGACATTAGCAATAAGTGGGATTTTTATGTGTAAAATTTATACAAAGGCAGCAGAAGAGTGTTCTGCTTCCAAAGAATGGCGCAGTAAGGCAAAAGCTCTTCCACTCCTTGGGGGAGTTTTTGGAGCCCTGTAAGGCTGAGAAAAACAGTGCATGAACCTTAAAGTCCCAGACATTCAGGTTCATCAGTTTGGTCCTGTTATGGCAGAAATCGTTACAAGTTTGATAGATGTATTTATAAAGACTTGCTTTAATTTTTAAAGTACATCTATTCCAGCATTCCTCATTTCAAGCTCGCTGTGGATCAAGATGAAAGAAAAATTAAATTGTATATTGAAGAGCTGTTAATTGAACTGCAGTGCATTTAGCAAGGGAGCATCAGCTTCAGGCAGTCAATACTACAGAGAATTTTTAATGTACTGTATCACTAGATTGTCAGTTTGTATTGGGGAATGCAAACAGACTGCTTCGACTAGTGATGAAGCCCTGGAAACTTTTAACTTGTTAAGGGGAGAAAATGTCGTTTTGCTTTGATATGTTGTGACAAAGTTGTTGATAGAGCCAGGAGCAACATTTTTTCTAGGTGAATATTATTTAAATATCTTGCTATTGATAAATTCGTATTGCTTGGTATTTATTCTTTAAATGGGTAAAGATTGTATACTGTTATTTTTGGTTTTTTCAATGGGAGTAAAACAAGTTCCACAGAATTCTTGAACTTGCACAAATGTTACTTTCCAATTTGAGCAGCTCTGAAAGTCTCATTTAAAAATATTAGTTCTCTCTAGATATAGTTCTAAAAAATAGCATATCAAAAAGCCTTAGAAATGCTTTAGAAAAATGTTATCTCTCTTTCCTAAGGCAGTGTTAATTTCTTTTGTAGTTAATCTTTTGTGCTCGAATTTAGTACATTTATAGTTAAAGATTCTTTTAACAGCTAAATTATTTAAGCACGTCTTCTGGGATAATATGGTCTGTTTGGTGTTAAGTATGAAATACTTTTTATTTCATTTTCTTCACTGATAAAAATGAAATAACTAGAGGCATTTGTAGAACCAGAACAGATTTAGGTCTATGGTGTTCAATTAAAGATGTACTATTCTAAGACACAACTTGTTAAAGTGGTCACACTTCGGGGTAAGATTCTTCTTACTTTTGGTGGTCATTACAAGGCTTAAAGTCCACCTTTAGAAAAACCATAGTGAGTTTGAAAATTGTTAATTATTTTTGGATGTTACTCTGGACTTTTCCATAAGTGTGCTAGGTCTCAAGTAAGCAGTAAACTTAAAAATGTCATATGTTGATGATGCGTTATCTTCTCTTGGACCTCAAAGGTTTGTCTTATAGCGTGGGTTTAGTCAGGCCCTTCTTAATACATGTATGGCACCTGAGAAGATGGGAACTGGCTTTTTTTTTTTTTTGCCAGCACTCAAAAACTGCATAGTGGAAGAGAGTTTCATTCCAGTTGTGTGCAGGAAGGCAGTCTTCAGTAGTATGAAAACATGGATAACTTCAACAGACCTAATTTCCTCATGATTTGGAAGTCTCACCAAAATGGTTTTCTTACCCCAAAAACAAAACAGAAGAGCAAATTCCACGATGTGTAAGTAGCTGACTTTGCTTCAGTAATCTGGGGTTTTGTACGCAATTTTTCTGCAGACATGAAAGGCGTTTAAACAGATTTTATCCTGTACCTGCTCATGCTGGTAGGCTGATATTGCTGAGGTCAGTGTGGATATGCTATCAACTTACTGTTGCATTTTGCAAGTTTTTTGTTTCCTGTTAGTAAAGTCTTTGAATGATTTGTACCATCTGGAAAATTGCAAGAAGGATATTGTATATTATGAACATTCTGGTATTTTGTCTTCTACTTCTCAAAGGTTAGGGTCTAGGTCAAAGGTGTGTATTTTATTTAAAGAGCATCCTGTAAATGTTTGAAATTGTGTGCTACTAGCTTCATTTCCCAGAAAGGTTATGATTACTGAAATCTGAGACTTAAAAATTGCGTAATAATAATATTTCATACTAGAGGCTTAAATTTTAATATCTACAATACTTTTATGCAATTTAATTCAAAATTAGTATGCTGTATGATTATTATTTTGGATATTTGCTCAAAACAGTGACGTCTAGCAGCATATTCAGTGATTTTGTTACCTTTGTGTGAGACTGTATTTGACAATGTGAGAACATACAGTAACGTTTAAGAACCCTTTATATGAGAGCTTGACAGAGTAATAAAGAGAATTATCTGAAGCTTTGGTAAATGCCATAAATCATCAGTAGCTTGAAATCATGCAGAAATTAACTAAAATTCTTCATTTTTTTTTATATGTAGGAAAATTATGTATTTTCTGCATACCATGCAGTTGTCTAATACAAGAGCCTAATGCTGAGAGCTATTGTAAGAGAAGTAATGTAGGTTACATGAGTAAATCCGTTAATGTTTTGAAGATGTACTTAGCAACAAAAAAAAGCAATTGAGATGACCAACAACAGCAGGTCTCCATAAGTTGTTTTGTTTTATTCTTGGAAGAATTGAAACTTTCTGTTGACTTTTGTTTGAAGAAAAGCTAAGGTGGGTGGCTTCTCTGTGACTCCAAGGTAGTAAAAATTTAAATGTTAATAAGCTTCGAAAAGATGTTTGTGCATAGGTTTGGGTTTTTCAGACTACTAGGTTATTTGTGCAAACTCCTAATCTGAGTGTGTTAGATATTTCTTTATGTACTGCGTAACTGCATGAGGCAATATCTTTAAAATGTAAAAAACCCTACAAAATGAACAGTCTGATAACAACAACAAATCTAATCTAAAGTGACAACTGGGAGACTTTCCCAGACGTTTTTCTCTTTAATGTAACATGACTTTAAATTGATGCAGCCCCACAGTGATTGAAAAACTCTCAGAGCTTGTCTCCCATGATTACATTTCTGATCTGTACAACTTAATTTTTTAACTCGGTGAATCTCACTTTTGTGAGTGAGTAGTTTGTTTATGTTTTAAGAGGGTGAGTTTCACTGATGGAAAAGCAATGGAACTTTAATACTGCAAAAAGCAATATTCCTGATACTGATCCTAGTCAACAATACAGACCTGTTGTTTATCTGAATGACACAGAAGTTGTCTGGTGGATAAGGCGCTGTATTGAATGCTGGTTTATTCTTATCTAGTGAATTTAGTGTTAAAGTAACATGAATTAAGAGTAGGCAAACTTTACTTAACATTCCCCTCTGCAAAAACACCTTTGTTAAAGAATTTTAAAACTGCTTAAGGTTCTTGTTATCTTGAAAATGGGTTCAGGTTTTTTTGAGTTTTACTGAGACAGGATATCTGTTATGGCCCTTTAAGCAAACAAACAAATTCTATTCAGGTTCCTGAGAAAGTTCATTGTGAAAAAGTCACCTCGAATTTAATAATGAATTGAAACAGTACATGTCTCTGATTGATGTAGTGTTCTAGAAAGAGAAGATATGAAGGATAAAATTACAATATGTTTTATAGTTGTCGCATGGTTGTCTCTAAAGCTGTGGCTGGAGATTAGCATTTGAGTTTCAGTTTATAATTTAAGTAACTGATAATAAATTTTAAGTTAATAGACGCAGTTACCAAATGGGAAAGAAAGCGCAGCTCCTTTAATCAAGGATACTTTCTTAATTCCTCCTCTCCCTAATTACTCAAAGTTTCAGTCTCTGAACTACTGGGATGGTCCAGAGCAAAGTAGGTACTGGGGCTGTAGCATGTCAAATGGGAAGGGAGTGAAGCATTCACAATTGGAATGTGAGCAAGTAATAGTTTCTGGAGCTGAAAGGAGTGTAGGAAGGTGAAGGAGGCAGCAAATATCACTAGTAATGTGGAATGGACAGATAAGCAGATTAAAACACTTGGTACTGGCTACAGTTTTGTTTAGAATATAGTTGGAAAAGAAAGAATTGGTCTGTAACTTTCAAAATAAAATGAGTTGTTGAAAATTGTATTTTTTTGGGGATAAGCCTCATTGTATTCTAGCTTTCTCTTCTCTTGATATTTTTATAGAACACAAGTAAATAAATTTTCATTTACATATTCATTTTCCTTTTAAAATATTACAGTCTGAGGAATAACATATTTAAAGCAATACTTTATAAGACTTATAACTGCTTCTGGAGCTGCCTGCTAGATCTATGTGCAGGAAAAAATGGTCATATGCAAGAAGAAATGTCCTGTGGTCAGTATGGTAAAACAGATTCTAAAAATCTGGTCTTTATTCCTGTATTGCTACTCAGAAATGCAGAAAATTATACCCATGGGTAGGTGAAGTGATTGGTTGATATCAGTTGGAAGTAAAAAGAAATAAATGCTTTTGAAATGTAGTAGCTGTGGTTTATGTTGGTGATGCACCATAGTGTGTTGTACTTACAAGGTTGTGCCTGATTTATGCCAGAGTAGAACAATCAGGGCTTCCAAAAACCTTGGATTTAATCCATTAAATGATGGACAATAGGCAGGCTCGGAATAGGTGCCATAGATAATTGTTTTTGAAGGAGAAAGCAGTGAGGTTGATTTTGTTACCCTTAGAAACATTTCACCTGCCTTGTTTAAAAATAATAATCTGAAAGTGATGGAGTGAAAGAATGGAATATCAATGGTATTAACATGTCAAATTTTTCTAACATCACAATAAGACAAAAACGGGATGAAAATAGATCAGCAATTTAAGGTAGCTAATATTACTCTTTCCATAAGCAAACATTTTATTTCATGCCTTCCTTGTTTGAACACAAAACTATTCTGTGATTTATGTCTCAAAATGTATCTCATGGTGATGATGCTCATTTCAGTCCTTTCTAATGCTTCCTCTAGTTTAGTTGGTGTATCCAAATAATGAGTATTATTTCACAGTACATCTAAACTTTATTTTAACAGCTCAGAGCCAGTAGGAGGGTGTTGTTTTGCCAACGTGGTCAACTCATTGGCCAATATAAGCATGAGTCTGGAGACTTCTGACAGGTGCCCACAAAACCCCTGAAAGTTATACACATACAAACATGTCAGAATGGATATTTGTATTAATTTCAGGCTAGTGAAGCTACTTGATCTGTTTAGCTGTGTAAACCTAATGTCTGTAAGTCTTAAGAAATCTGTTACCAAAAAAGTGAAGTTTTAGTTGTAAGAATATAGTGAAAACTTTGCCGCCTGGAGAATGGTTTTTCAGGATCACTATTCCTTTATAAAGAGAAAGTAAGTATTTACTGTTCCATTATTTTTTATTTGTTTGTAAGTTCAAGCAGTCTAGTATTTAAATTGTGACTTCTGCTTTATTTAAGCATAACCTGTTCTTTTCATACTGCTAGTTTCTTAGAGGACCATTCTGGTATACAAAAAAGCTGGGGAATCAACACTGCATTTCAAGTAGTTCAACAGTGTGTTGAGATCCCGATCCAAATCACGTCCAGTTCAGTTATTCATTCACTGGATTGGACTCATGAAGTCCTTTATGGAGTTGGAAGGGATTTCTTTTTCTTGCAGTGTTGAACAGCACTGAAATTACTTGCAATATTTCTTTCATTCTCTTTCAGTGCCGACTTCTATAGAAGCAAAATGGTCAGGGAATGTGAATAATCATGATTTCCACCTTTGCTTTTATTGCCAAGTTCCACACACATAAAAAGTACAATCTTGGCAGAGTTTCTGTGGCGAGCTGGTGCAGATTCCTGTGCACAGACTTACTCCATCCCATCTCTCATCCTGTATTCAGCCGCCTGTGGGATTTGGTTTTTGAGACCTAACCTAACCCATCTTTACCAAGGTGACTGTGGATTTATCTGGATTTGCCCCCCAGGTTATTTTTAATTAGATATAAAGGAATGAATACATTACTTTAAATTATTTTGATGAAAGAATTCTTGCACTGTCATTAACAATGAGTTAAATGAGCTAAAACTTCCCTCTAGTTCTCTATCTTTTGATGAGGAAACAAAGCAGTTCTTTGCATGATTAAGATTTGTGGTATCACGCCTGAAATGAGAAGCCGTAATATATGCTTTATAATTTGTGTAGGTTTTTTTTTAACTCCTGCATGACCACTCTTCTTTCTGTGACTATTTTTACAGCTGGTTTTGTCATGTTTTCCTTTGATTTCAGACACTGACATCATAAGTTTACAGTTATGCTTGTTTTGTTTTCCTCTTTATTGCTAAGGAGGCTGATTGATTCCTTGGACACCTCAAAAAGAATTGGCCTTGAAAATTCCCGAGGTTCTTGGAAAACTCCAGATCTGGTTGGGTTTAGACCTGTTAGACTGAATATGAATTGTTGATAGTTATTGATGATTAAACCTTATCAAGGTGTGTGAAAACATGTGAAGAACTGTAGAGCAGAAACAAGCTAATCCCTTCAGTCATTTGAAGTGTGCCAGGAGTTTAGAAAGTTTATTTCTAGCAGCAGTTTTACAGTATTTAACTCATATTACAATATAGCAGCAGCCTTAAGAATATATAGAGAAAGCAGTTAAAGAAACAATAAAGGTTATTTACTGTTGGAGAAAGATGATAATTTCAGTGAACAAGAAGGGATTTAGTTTTTGTTGTTGATATAGTTCTTGGCTAAATCTCAGAATAAATTGCTTTGTAACAACAGCATGTTTTGGGTTGTTGGCTCTTTAACTGCTTCTGATCTTTCTTGTTACACAACTCCTTGCAGAGGTTAGGCAAAAGAACGGCCCATGCCAGGAGTCAGATGCCAGAAAGTTATCAGTCAGTCTTTAATATCTTGAGGCTTTTAAAGAGGAAGGTGTAGTCATTTGCCTTATGGATTTTGATTCATCTCAGTTTTAAATTCTGCCTTGCAACCATGAAAAATCATTAAATATTGCAAGAATCGGTATTCTCAGAAAAGTTGCAGATGCATTATTACATCCATCATTTTGTGGATGGAAATTGATTTCTGTATCTTGGAGCACTGGACCCGTCCTATATCATTTTGAACGGCTACTTTGGAACATGTAAAGCTGAACATCTGAGTTATTGTATCTGGGATCAGTGGGTTGTTGACATGGGATGTTTTCCTGTTGGCTTTAATTCAGTCTGAGCACAATAAGAGGTTGCATAATTGGCTTAAACTGCAAGGCTGAAGATGGCAGGGTTTTAAAATATTGGGTAACACAAACTGTAACACTAATAACTGAAGAGTAGCAAAGGTGCATATTCTGCTAAATAAACTTCAGTAATTACTTTAGGGGCTTTTCCTCTGCAACACTGTAATTTTTCTCGTTGATATTCTTCACAGACTGCTGACCACAGTGACAGTTTTGCTGTTCTTGTATAAAATAACTCACACATGTGTGCACCTGGTCTTTGTTACTGTTACATTGCATATATGATTATGGCAGAATGGGAGATTTTCTTTTCTGATTTCTGCTGATGACTCCTTGTTTCAGGTACAGCACTTTATAAATACATTGTTCATCAAGTATTGGTATCCATTAAACAGCGCTAACAGACAAAAGGACTGTACAAAACGTTCACATTATGTTTGTAGCAAGAAAAGATTTATGTTAAAATGCTAAAAAACCTCACAAACCCAAGCAAGCCTTCTTTAACTTTTTTGAACTGTCAACAAATATGGACATATTTTTTCCCCTACTGAGGAAAATATATTTGCAATAACAAAGCAAAATCAAACAAATAAAAAGAAAACCTTTGAAAAATAGTATCTATCTCTCTAAGGCACTGACTAGACAACAGAAACACTGAAAAAACTGACTTTTTAAAGAGTTAGCATTGAAAATATAATTAGAGATATGTTGATTAGGATTATTGCATGTATTGTATTATTATACATTATTGTATACTAAGGCTGATTTGGCCTTCTGAATTTTAAAATCTTCATTCTCACTGCTTATGTTTTTCTTGCAAACGTTTTTGCTAGAGCTGTGTGGTTCGCAAAGTTACTTCCAAACCTACAGCTTGATGTCTTACTGATGCACAACAGTAGTGGTGGGAGGTTGGCAGGTTGGCTAAAGGCAGGGAAATGTGGAGGACTTTTCTTATCTCTAAAGGGATGACAGCAATATCTGAATTGACGTGGGATGACTGTCAAATGCCATCTCTTACAGATATGATATGTGACTGCGGTAGCAGAATCTGGTAGGGTTTGGACTGTAACTTTTTAAAAGTGGTAGGTTTCTTACCTGTTTCATGAAGTGCAATATGCTTAAGCTGGAATTTCTGATTGTCACCACCAGATGTCACTATTTTGTTAGAAAAAAGTCTATCCAACGGCAGGAATAGCTGGAAAATAAATTGCATAGCCTTAAAGTGTGAAAATTTAGGAATTTAAGGAAAAGAACTCTTTAATATCTTCAGTTGCAGCATGGAGCTACTTAAATATGTGCAACCTACTGACATTAACGTCATTATTTCCACATTTGTTAGTGTTAAAACATTGTTAGTCTGAAAAACCTAAAGTGTTCCAAACTGGAAGAACTGTAGCAGATTTTATCTCATCTATAGCTCAGCAAATATTTGGTCTTGTAAAATGGCAGCTGAGAGGGAAAATTCTTTGTTATAATCTTATTTTAAAAAACTGTAAGATACCTGACTGTCTGTGTCATATCGCCTTGTGGAGAGTAGGGTACTGAGCTACTCGGTACCTGTGGGTCACACTCACTGCTGACACAGAGCACTAGTGACATCCTGTGGGAAAGGTTTAAAAAGGAGAAAACAAAAGCTTACTTCTCTAGTCATCCTGGAGTCTGCTTGGATTTATCCAGGTCATCTTTTTATTTTTTGAAGCCCATGTCTCAAAAGTAAATTAGTATCCCTCCTGAACCATGATTAGACCACTGCAGGTTTCCGTGCTTTATCTAGCACTATTTTGGGGGATAGGGTTAATGATTTGTGTTACAGGAGTGTTTGTGTTTTATTTTGGTCATAACTTAAAATTTTGAAATATTAATACAATTTTGCAATTATATGGATTCCTGATATGCTAGGACATTTTACATGTCCTCTAAAGCTAGCACTTAGGTTTTAGTATATCTTGAAATGAGGTTCAAGTAATTTACTTAAATCCTTTTAGCTGTTACTGTTTAAATCAAAAGCTATAAGAAATAACTTTTCGTATTTTTTTTTTGGAAAAAAACAGCCAAAGAGACAACCCCCCCCAACTAAATTTAATAAAAATGTGGGCTCTACAGTACCTTATAATCTAGTTTTGATAACAGAAATAATGCCTGAGATTCCTGTACTTCAAGCTATACATAGAATTATATGCTATACCTTATCTAATTGTGAAAAAAAAAAAAAAATGTCTGCTGAGGAGTGGTGGAACTGTTTCTGGGATTTTTCTGAATATTTTTTCTGGTTTAAAAATATAGATAGAGAAAATTACAGCACTATCCCCATGTGGAAGGATTATTTGCACATCTCTCTAAGGTTAGTGTCTCTTGTGTGGTTATCAGCATCCTTCATGTGCTTGGTGAAAAAGAGCCAGATGAAAAGTGATGCCTTGCAAGATTAACTTTGTCTTGGTAGTCATTAAGCAGTGTGAATTTTTACAAACTGGCTGCTTGGGATACTGAGAAAGAAAGAGACAAAAAATGAGGAGTGTTGAAATAGTTGGTTGCACATATAGTATCTAGAATAGAGTTGGGTTACTGGCAACAAGTGTGATGGAGCAGTTGGTGAACAGAAACATAATAAATAGCTATCAGTAGGTAAACTGACACCTCTGATGTCATCCAAAATTGTATTCAGCCAGCATTCATAAGCCAGTTAAAGTAGAGGTATCACTCCTTTTTTAGGCAAGTTAAATTACTACTAAAATAGTTACTGAGGGAAAGTACCCTTTGTTTTCTAACTGAAGAAAACGTGAAGACTTTGCAGTCAGTGTATCCTTCCTAACACTTTGCAGTGATGTTGACAAAGTTAATTTAAAACAAATCTGCTAAATTTGGTTGTAGCCATTTTTCTATGGGGGGTTAAATATGTCATTAACTTCAAAGGAGTTAGTGAAGGATTCTTTCCATATGCATGTGAAGGACTATAAAAGTGATTGGCAAGTTAAATTAAATTTTGAATATTTTTGTGTAATCACCGTTAATTTGGTTTTGCAGCCCATTCCTGGCAGATATCTGTGGGAACCAGATGGCTAAGTTGTGTTGACTGGAAGCAGATTTTCAGATGCTTTTTGCAGAAGCAATCTGTAATTGATTTTCTGGCAGACTAAGAGTTACTCATGAGACATGTTTTGTTTTGCTCCTCTGTTTAAAAAAGTGTAGTGTGTTGTGCAGCTGTACTTAAGGTTTTGAATCTGCAAATAGCATCAGTTGTGGTGGGCATCTGTTTGTTGGTATAAGAATACTTGAGAAAGATTTAAAAATCAGCAATAAGTAGCAGTAATGAGTAAAATCCTAAAGCTTCTGCTCAGATTTATGAAACATTTTTATTGAATTTTCTGTTTAAATTGATAGAATTTTACTCTCTGAAGACTTAGGCTTCTGTATTTTAACTGATTAAATGTGATTATGTTCACAGCGCAACTCCGATCTTCCCGTGCCTTTTTTTGTTGTTGCTCTGGAATTTATCAGAATGCTTTTTCTTTTGCATATAAAACCAGTTCAAATTAACCTTGTTCAAAGCAGTCTTTGAGCACTTCTGCAGAAGGAAATACTGAAGTTGAAACTTTCTGGACTTCATGACTGCTGAAGGTTACATGGATTCAAGAGCAATTAGATTAATGAAATTAAATTTATTAAATTGTTAGACACCAAGGTACTATCTCTGGCTCTGGATGTCCTGAGATAAAACTTTAAGTTAGAGAGTGGGAAAGTATCCCAAGGCAGTGTCATATTTTTGTATTCTTCCTTAGGCATTACAGAGCGGGAACTCTGCTTCTGTTAATATATGGGTATAGTCTTTAATTATATATGATGTATTTATTTTTGCCTCAGGATTTCTGTCATAGCTTGTGCAGGCAAGATTTGAAAATGGCAGCCTGTGTCATGGTAGTGAGAATGTGTTAGTAGTAGGATGGGTGACTATGTGAGGTCCATCTAGTGCTTGTCTTACTCCCACTTGAACACTTAAGTTTTCCGTATTGCAACCAAGTTTTCTTCTTCCCCTACAGATATAACCTGCAAAGATGGTATCGAGAGAATTAGTTTTCTTTTGGTGGATCACAGAATGTTGAATTCATTTAATTTAATTTATATTCTAATCACAATCGGAAGGAAAACCTTAAAAGAAAGCACTTGCTTAAAACAAATCTAATTTTTGTTTTCTTTTCTGATTTTTTCTCCTAAGATGATTGTGGGAATGTGTGGGCCAGGAAATATTCCTCCTTGTCTTTCTTGTCAGAAACCTGTCAAATGTTCATAAAAATATACCAAGCATTGTAAATAGTAGTGTTTAGCAGAAAAAGTGTATGTCTTTCTGTAGCGTGTATTAATGGGTGTGCAGAGCTATAACAAGCATAGGGCTATGGAGAAGAAAATATATTTAGAAAAGAATAAATACAACCCCAAGAAAAACTTATTCTCTAACATGAATTGGCTGCTTTTTGTGCTGAAAGACATCAGTGTCTTTTGCAGTTTGAATGCGGGCTCA
Source organism: Psilopsiagon aurifrons (assembly GCA_025447955.1). Lineage (NCBI taxonomy): Eukaryota > Metazoa > Chordata > Aves > Psittaciformes > Psittacidae > Psilopsiagon > Psilopsiagon aurifrons. Next base: position 38,214 of record JAOEHY010048262.1, on the reverse strand, counting down.
GTAATTGCTCTGACTTCAGTGATGAAAATCTGATAGCTTCTTGTAGTGTTCTAAATCTGCTTGTTAAGTTTCAAATGTATTTGAAATTTCATTATATTTAGCTTGTGTCCGTAAACTACTTTTTGCTTTATTGTAGGTGAAATTATTCATTCAGAGTTTAACTGCAGTTTTATTGGATTATTTGTTATGAAAGATGACCCCAGATTTCAAAACTTCAGAAAGTATAATTCTGTGTACTGTTCCCAGCAGCCATTTAAATTAAAAGCTGATGAGGTCTTGGAGATGTAACTTAAACATTTTGCATTATTTTTAACTCAGTTGAAAGTTGATATACTGTCTTTTTGACCTGGTTGCTGTAAAAAGCTACATTCTTTGGCAAATATTAACCACTGTGTGTGGTCTAAATAGATATTCCGATAACAAGGAACAAGCCTTGCTTTGGTTAAGAACATCTCTTTCCACATGTTTCCTAAACTATAATGAACATTTTTATTAGTGTTTTCACAAAACACTGCAAAGTTCCAGTAAAAATACAGCACGAATCCATTTGTAAGCAAAGCATTTAGCATGAAATAGTCCTTTAAATTCTGTTTTTTATTGTAGTGAACATTGTATTCTTCATTTTCAAAGCAATAGAGTCTAAACCTTTAAGGTAATTTAGTTCTTCATGTTTGAGGTGCTGTTTATAGAAATCTTTCTTTTCCTGGTATCAGTAAAATACAAAATCTTTAGAAATGTATAATCTTTATATCTCTGCAGAACATGCTGGGTTTTTTATTTTTTTTTTTTTTTTCAGAAATGGCATTTAATCTCTGAAGTCATTGCCTGTATCAGGAATTGCAGCTATGCTGAGCATTGAGGTTAATGGTTCTAATGTAGATAATTCTTTAAGTGAATACCTTGGAAGCGTTTGACTCAGGGGAGGATATTTTATTGGTACTACCTGTATGAACTAGGGCAATATGGGTAGTTGCAATATTAGTAACAATTCTACATGGTACTATTTATGACTTTTTAAAGAGGATGCGTTTTGTTTTAAAATGTACAAAGGCTCTTGATATTGCTTATAGTTTCTACTGGAGTGCAGACAAATTGTTTTTTAGTGTCTTGTGTGTCATCATCTCCAAGCAAATGGGTTTCAGAAACCTTAATTTCATAATTTGTTTCAAAGTTGTAGCTATAGATCAAGTTTAAGAAACATAATGCTTGTACTCAATACACTCTACATTTTTTCCCTACCTCCCCTCCTAGCATTTTAGGTCCTTTTTTTTTTTTTTTTTTTAAATCAGCATAGGTATCTTCTCCCCACTTTTAATTCAGCATCTCTTTTGCCTGAGCTGCAAGCAAAACATAAAGTACCTGAGATTATTATGTTGCATTGCAGATTAAAATCTGGCCTTCAAGACAAAATAACCTTACCCTTGCTTGCAGCAAATTGCTCCACTCTTTGGAGATAGTGCAAAATGCACTCCATCCATGGCTGACTGGCTTGGCTGTAATCTCCAGCTGGTCCGTCTAACCATGCTGTTTCTTCTGACTCAGTAGTCTTTCCTGATATGTCTTACCTTTGTCTCCCATGTGTTTTTTTATCTGTTAAGTTGACAAAAATTTTTTACTTGCTTTCTCCCTTGTCCTCCCTGTCTGACACACCAAGTACTGCTAAAGTGTAAAGCTACATGTTCTGAAGTTGACAATGTTAAATGAGAAGAGGAACAAAGAGATTTTCATATTAAAATATCCTAAGTCTCTGATAACAAAATCTGTATTAGAATCAGAGTTATTTAGTAATCATTGGAAAGATTAGTTATTCAGTATCTTTGGAAATCAGGAGTTCACAGAAATGTTTGTATTAAACAGAGCTGCTGAGCACAAGGTGCACATGTTTAAGATCTGTTTGCATCCTTGTTTGCAAGGTGTTGGGAAGAGAAAGTCCTTGCTTAAACTCACTAAGTTGTGTGAGGGGATAGATGCTATGATGCAGGACTTTGTAAGGAAATCAACTTGGGAGGCTCTGTGGGAGAAGTTGAGCTTAAAATTTAAGCAAGGAGAATGAATAGGAAACTGTTGATAGAGTAGAAGTTGTCCCGAAAGAGTACAAAGGATCAAGCATGGGGAAGCAGAAACCCATCATGGAATACAAAAAATACATTGAAAGATGTAAAGAGAGTTTGTGTGAGCCAAGATTAGAGCAAAGGAGGCAAGAATGGGAAGGTTGTCCGTTTCTCCATATGTAAAGAAAACTTAGATGTGATTTTTGAAGATGTATTTTGCTTTCTTTTGATTCTTTCTCCTTTCCTTGTCTTCAAGAGGGGAAGAAAAAGTTTGACATCTGCCCATGCTCTTCTCTCACAGTCAGATTTGTTTTGGTTGCTGTTGTTTACCCCATTTCCAGAATTGTAAACAGGATTTAAAGTTTTTAGCCTGACCTCCAATCCATACAGGAAACATTTGCTTCTCTGGTGAATGCTGTCACTGAGACAATGTGTTGCAAGCTTTCCTGGGGGAAATAACACCTGTCAATATTAGCAGTAATTTTTGCATCCTATTTTGTTTAGGTTAGCAAGAAAATGGTTGTAATTTAATTTTACCTTCTTATCAGACAGCTTCTTTTGACTGGTTACAAAGGTTTTTTTAACTATCCCATAAAGAGCGTCACATGCTCTCATTATCTTGCACTGCTGAAGTTTAAGGCTGAGATATGCAGTAGTCATTCGGTTTAGCAGACTGTTATGTAATGCTCATCTGAAAATGAATGGGCTGGGTTTGGGGGACTTTCTATCGATAATGTGAAAATGTATCAAATTAAACCTGTCTATTTCCTTTTCTTAGAATAGGAATATTTCTAGTAGCAGAATCAGAGAAGAAAGCTGGTCATAAGATATGAAGTAGTACTTTATGAAATGACTCTTGTGATTGCTGAAATCACTGTTAATTTAATAGTGATTTTAGTAGAAACAGAATTGGGATCTCTAAAAGTGGTGTTTATGCACTGCTATTTTAAATGTCCTTTTCTGTTTGCAATGTTAAATGAAAAATGAAAATGAAGACTCCTTGAATCTGCATAAAGAATTTGACAGCTCATGGTGGAAAGTTCATTGTCTGCTTTGGCTTATTCAAAAATCACAGCAAACCAAAAATGCCTTAAAGGTGGTGGCCTGCAGGTGACTTACCTAATTTGATTTATGATATTGACAGCAGGAAGAGCACATCCCATAGCTTCTTTACCAAATTTCAAATATTGTAGCTTAGAGAGAGTACACATATACCTGAAGGTGTAAGCTGTGTTTGTCTGCTTTCTATTCTTAAGGCATATATGGAATTACAGCCTACATATGTTTGTCAGAGTGATTAATGGCTTGTATCCATACATTAGAACTGAGAGTAGTAAGATTTATATCTTTTTGTTTTGAAGAGCAGCAGCAAGCCCATAAATGCATGCTAAATGTACTCCCTCTGATGAGCATGTGACCTATAGTGGACATTTACAGTAAATGACTAAAGCCATTTAGAGGTTTGATTTTTTTTAAGCTATTAAATACACTTTAAAATGTCATAAGATGTCATGAGGCATGTAGATAAAGCTGATATTTGTCAGACACTTTAATATCAGAAAAGGTCTCACCTTTGTACCTGTTTCTTTTTTGGTTTCTAAACTGAAGAATTCATTACCATTGATACAAAAACTATGGGTAGTGAAAGTACAAAAATTTTCATAGTTTTTATTTGTATAGCTTATTCAAAGTGCCATAAAATTGGCTGAGAGATGTATACAGCTTGGTGATGAAAAAATCTCTAAGTTATGGGGGATTCAAATACCTAGGTTAGGTGATGTGAGGAGTTTTCTGAAGCCGGCCAACAGGAGATGGTATGAAGAGACAGCATGAAAGATTATATAAGGTGTTTTTTTTGCTTCTAAATAAGATGTTAAATATATTTCAGGACTTTTATAGATGTCCTAACTCTGTCTCCTTTAGTAACTTGCTCCAGAGAGCATTTCTGAGGCACGCCTGCTGGTAAAAAGCTCGATGGTGGTTGGCCCTAAGCACTGGTTTATCTTCCCTTGATTGCAAGGTCCTCTGTCTGCATTACACCTGTTCATAGATTCTCTTTTTACTGAGATATTCTGTTTTTCGGGGCTTTTTTTTCCCCTAATCTGTCATGTAACAATGGTGAGAAAACTCTTAGAAGCAATAGTGGATCTAGCATTGGATTTGAATTACGTGTGGATGACGTTACATGCAACTGCACCATGAAGTTGTGTTCAAGAGCAGATGCACCCATGGCTTAAATCTGCAGTTTGTATAAAAGCTAGTAGGTTCAATTCATATGTGTATGCTTCTGTGTTTGAGGAAGAGATAGGTCAAACACATGGCCATAACTGGTGTATTAAACTGTGATTTTGAACCTTCAGGATTCTATTTCTGGAATAGATACAAATCTGGTCATAAAAATTTTTGTAAAAGACATGGAAGATATAATTTATTAGCTGTCTTACTCAGCCAGCCAAATAATACTGTTTATTTCTACAGCACTCATTCTCAATAGAAATCCTAGATTACTTTAGCAAGCTTGGGCAATGTGGTTTTGTGTGCCTTTTTTTCCTTTTTCCTGTTTTTTGTTTGTTTGTTTTGTCTTGTACAGGTTTGTGAAAAACCTTCAAACAAAATATTTTTGGTTTGAAGATTTGTTGAAATGTTGGCTTTTGATAATCCAGCTGTATTTTCCAATACTATTGATTTATTTAAGATATCTGAACTGACAGTGAATGAGCTGTATAAGAATCTTTTAATGATACAAAGGGGTATTGAATGACGGCAGACTTCTCTAGCATCTCTGAACAGTACAAATTGCTAACATGTTTGCATTTCTGTAAGGAGTACATTCTTTAAGGCCCAGTGGGGTTAAGAACATTGTTTACTGTTGACTCCTGCAATATAACAATAAAAAAGTGATTAAAATTTAAGTAGTCATGAGAGATTTTCACTATATCTAATTTCTTGAATGCTAGTGTGCATTAAAACTGGATCATTGCATAATACTGTTGTGGTAAGTATTACCTTGTTTAGCAACCAACAGAAATAAGAACAGTAATTTTTTGATGTTGTCTTGTCCAAATGTGCTGAGTTCAAAGATTGTTTAGCATTAAGGTTGTCTTAATTGCTTCCTTTGTAGGTCATATTAATAATAGAGATATTAATGAAACTCTATTTTGCAGTAGTTAACATACCATGAAAATCTTTTGCAAGACAAAATTTGGTATCTAGTTTCTCACATCAGAAGGCATTTTCAGCTTCCATTTTGGGTAGGTAATCATTTAAGTAGATTTCACAAGGAAAGGAAGAGAGAGGAAATCTTTTTTCAGTGTCTTTGCTTTCATAATGGAAAGAAAGGTATATATTTTAAAGCTGGCACCTGCTGATACGATCTAGATGTTCTTGGTATTAATATTATTTTACTATATCAAGAATATGAATGCTTTTGAAAATGTACCGCTGTAAATATTCTGTTCAGTATAATTGAGTCTGGATTGAACTTACTTTTCTAATTAAAATAAGTACTATCATCTTGTATATTCACACTATGCTAACTAAGAAACTGTCATTTTAATTTACAGTAAGATGATACAGTATCATCCCTGCTGTCAGATAAAAAGATTTTTGTGGGTAGGTGATGGCTATGGATTCACATAACAATTGGTACAATTAATATGTGTCCAGTAGAATGGAAGTTTAAATTGTGGGGAAAAAAAATGAGAGGGGAAGGTATTTCAGGGATGACATCATATAAAAAGTAAAACAAACCTGCATGTAGCTCCAATGTAATAGCATGTAGTAGCTACTGTGGCTCCACAGATTCCAATGCTGAGCTTCCCTCATGGTACAAAGTGTGACGGTATGCAGTGGGGACATACTTAAAGAGGTTTTAAACTGAATTAAAGAAGGGGTTGCATCATGTATTCATAGCACTGTGGGGCTCAGTGAGGGCTGCAGAATGTGCATGGCACCCTGGAAGTTTGGGTAGCTAGCTTGCATTGATGTGCTGAGTCTGTTGTTACTTGGTTAAAGCTAGTTCAGGAATATGGCTACGCAAGCTGAAGGAATGAGGAAGAAGTTATCTTTTTACAGCTTAATCTAGAGGCAGCAGTGATGGCCATCTACTTCTCTACTTCTAGGTGACTGGACTCTTTTATCTGCTGTCTGGTTTAAGTGAAGTAAAGATGCTGTAAAGGAATTTGTCAGGAGTCCTGCCGGGCAGAAAGCTACAAACTCCCCAGCTTTTATTTGGACACCAGCAGTAGTGCGCATGGTGTCACTATTATTAGCAGCGTGCGCTACTGAACACTGCCAGTGGAGGTGGAACCTATGCGCTGTATATCTTGTGCCTTAAAACAAAGCTAAGGACATGGTTGCAGCTCATTGCAGGCTCAGAACAAACTAGGTTTGGAAATAAGCTGCTTCATGTGTAGTATCTTTTAGCTGTACTTTCAACAATTTATTTCTGTTGTTTTCCCCCTATATTAGCTAAACCTCAGCAGTAGAGCTGAAGTATTGCCACGTGAGGAATGAGCTACAGCTGAACGGTTGGGATAGGTTCCTGTGGGTTCTGCAGGTTATGTTAGCCCCTCAGGTTGAGAAGAGAAATGAACACAGATCCCATATTTTCTGAGAATGATTTGGGGATGAGATTAGCTCATGAAAATGTTACAGTATAGAAATACGTTCTGACTTCAAGTCAGGTTTAGTGGTACCTTAAGGATGGTATTGCTTAGTCCTCAGAGGAGATGGTGTGTCTACCTATAGGTCCTTTCATCTCCAGAATTCTGGCGTGCTATAACTGTTCAGCCTTAGACTTGCAAGTGTGCCCCTTTCATTCAAGGGCGTGCATGGCTGCAGTTTTCTGGGAAGCCATCAAGTTCTGTTGTGTAGGTGCTGTGGAATTATACGCATATAATATGCATTCTTAAACCTCAGTACACAATAACATCTCTTCACTTACCAGACTGTGTATTCAGCTAAAAGTTGAACATAGCAGAATTCAGCGTTACTTAATATCAGCTTATTTGCCTGTATACACTCCTTATGCCTGGTCATCCTTATTTTTCCACATTTTCATTTGGAAGAGAGGTGTAGGGTGGTAGAATATATGCAGAGGCATCCTCTGCAGTAATTTGTGCTAATTTTTTGGATTCTTGAAAGCCATGTTTTAATGTTTGAGCAGTGGAAGTGTGTGGGACGGTTTTATTTACTTACAGCACTTTGCTTTACAAGTCTTTTGGAAGTCTTTCCTTTTCACCATGTTTACTGCCTGGTAAAATCTTTGATTTACTTTAGCAGTCACAGTCTGTTAAAAAACTGTTCTCTTAATTTCAAAAAGAACTTCATATTGTCTTTACGGAGGTCTCCTCAGCCTACAAAATATGAATTCCTTTTCTGTTTCTGAGTCTGCTTTTTCTCTGGTTTACGGCAGTTTGTTATCTGCTTTTGCATTGTGAGGAAGATGATTTAAAATATAAACAGATCACATTTGAACAAAGCTTTTCTAAACTAATTCCATTTTAATTCATTAGTTTTGTCTCTTTATTATGTTCTTGCAGCGATTAGTATGTTAATTGGTTTTGTATTTGAGAAGCTTTCTGAACCAAGGCTCAATCATCTGCGTATAAGAAGAATGGTTGAGTTTTGTTGTGGCTCTTTGTTGCTGGTTTTTTTCTGTAAACACTGAGTATCAAATACATCCATTAAGAGTTGGGCATTGCAAGGACATCAAACTAAGGACACAATGCCAGGATCATTGAAACAATGATTTTAGGACAAGCTTTTTTGAGATTCTATTCTAAAGGAGTGAGAAACGTACACTTAATAACTCAGTTAGTACCTGTTTTGCCAGATGTGTCAAGCCAATGCAGATTGTGGCCATTTGAAACTGTTATTGAGTTTATATCTCCTAATTTTGCATCATTTAAACCAGTAATGTGTCTGCGTGACACTTGAAGTTAAACCGAAACAAATGGTATTGAAGTGACAGGTTAGATTTAAGAAATTTCACACAATGTTTTATAAATATATTTCCAGGTTTATCTTAACAATGTCCCTAGATTGATGGAAACTGCTATGGTTTAATTTCTGTAGCTATCTTCTTATGCCCATCATGAAAGTGTATGCTTCATGCTACTTAAAGGAGATGTTAGATGTAGAATTTGTCCTCTTTTAAATTTTGCAGAAAAACAGTTTTGCCTGAAATTGCAAATATCTCACCTACACAACAACCAGAGACAAGAAGCAAAACATTCTGAATATTTGCTGACATATTTGCATTTTTTCATTATTTTAAATAAAAATTCTTATAATGCAAACACACCTGCTTCAGATGGTTAAGCTACGTGAACGCCGAATATTTACAGCTCAAATGAATTTAATTACTCTTGATTGATAAAATCTGAAGCAAAATTAAGATACAGTTGTACTAAAAAGTGGCCTAGAACAACATTATTTCGAAGTATTCATTAATGTGAGATAAAAGAGAAAACATTTAGAGCCTGGAACACTTCTCTGAGGACACATGTGGCCATTTTATTCTGCATTAGTTTTGCTGATGACACACTGTTAAACACAGTGAGTTGTAGGAAGATAGGAAGAAATTTTTATTTTAGCCACTGATTTACAGTTCTGCAGCGTGGAGATGTTTAACATGAGGATGCCTCCATTTGCAGATAAAATAGCATTATTTAAAATTGATTAGGAGCAATTCACAGCAGCCTGCCAAATTGCTAATGGAAGCCATTTGAATCAATTCTCTCATATAATTTAAGTGCCATCTCACTGCATATAGTTTAACCAGGAAAGAATCCCAGCTTGCAGCCAGTAAAATTAATTATTTATTATTATTGTCATAAATATTTTCTTGGTCAAAAAGATGTAAAACCAAAATAAAAACTTAGATACTAAAACTTTTTCAGCATATGTTTGCTTCAAATGGCTAATTTGAGGAATGCTGTAGTATTATTTTTACTTACATGTGTCAAAAGCGAGTTTTATCTACATGTCAGGTCTTTTTCTTACCTGATAGCTTTTTGTGGAGTGTGCATTTAAGGCTAAATTACAAATTGGATTCTGCTGTTAACTGGGGGGCCTATTCAGCAAAAATTATATATAGGCTTTTCTCAGAAGGTCGTGGAATCTGTCTTTGCTGAGGTGGTGAAGCGGGGAACTCCTTTTTGGCCCCAGAATAACTTCTGTACAGGTCAGCCCGGATTTCCCAGGAGGGAGTTTTCTGAAGGTGGAGAATTCATTGCGTGAGGTGTGGTGTTTGCTGAAACACTGTCATCCATCACCAAGAGATTGTTCTATATATGGGTTAATTTTATTGTTATTTCCTTGAAAATCAATGGAATTTAACTTGAGAACTAATGGTATATTGCCCTAGTTTAGAAATAAACATTGTGGGGTTTGGCCTTTATTGGCTGAGATTTTGCACAGTCAGCACTATGCAGGAAGAATATCTTTTAATTTCATGCTTTGCCCACTCTTCTATTGCACTGCCAAATGCAACCACTGTGGTGCCAAATAACTGAAAATATAGATCATATGAAAATACAGAACAGCTTTGATGCTGCAGCAGCATAGGAAGTGCATTACAGGGGCTGCTGCTCCTCAGACAGAAATAGCATTTTGAAATCCTTTCTGGTTGTCCTTTGCTGCTGTCCACTGTGACTTAGAAAACTCAAGAATGAACAGTAGTGTCTGTTATTTTTCTCTCCCTCAGTATAAAAAAGCATATTTCAATGTCTTTTGCTCACATATGGTGATGGATATTGTAAGGGTTAAGATAAGTCTGGAAATTAATCAACCCTCAGCTGGCCTTTCTTCACTGGAGTTGATACGTAAGTTGACCTCAAGGTGTAGTAATATATGTCAAAGATATTTAGCAGGCTTTTGCCATGTGTGCCTATATAGGCATGGTGGGCATATGACTCCACTGATTATGGACCTGAAGGCTCTTCCCCTGCAAAATATGTGTAACAAGTCAAGAAAGGTCAGCCTGCAATAAGGGTATTTAAGAAAGAAATCTTCAGCTGCATTGGCACAGTTGGAAATCTAATACCTGTCTAAGCAGCAAGGTCTTATAAGTAGTCCAGTGAGCATATTTGAGAGACTGTGAAATTTCATGAGTAAAGGGAGAAAAAAGTAAGAAAATTCCTTGAAAATGTGGAAGAATCCTTAGTTCTGATGCAAATCAAAGGATTTGAATGACAGATATTCTACAGTAATGTCTTTTAGGTGTTGCTCCACAAAATAGTACATAAAAAATCAGGGCTGTAATAGAAATGATTCGGCTGTAGGGTTTTTTTTAATCATGATAAGAAAAGCTTTATGGTAATGGACTGTTCTGCCAGGGTGTTTGTTTTGGGGTTTATTTGTTGGGTTTTTGTCTGTTTAAAATGATTTCTGCTCTCCCTCACTCTGAGTTACTGGATTTGTAGTATTAAATGGAGAAAAGACAAATGCTCATGACAAATATGACCAAGAGAACACCAGAAGAAAGTCTGGAAGATGGGAATTTTGAGCAAGGAACTGATCTGTTGTAGAGGGGACCTGCTCCTCCATCAAGCAACACCATCAGTCTAAGTGGATTGTGCCATATTTCTCTTTCTTCTTTGAGACCATGAGAGTTTTGTAGAACAAATAGTTCTTTAGTTGTATCCACTGGCATTTTAAGACTAATAAATAATTCTTCACAGTCACTCAATCACTCTCAGCACAGACTTCAAAAGGTAGTTTACTTTGCAGATAGACACCTCTGACAGCACTCTGGAGGCCATCCTTTCAGACGTAACCAGTTTCAAGAAACCAAGAATAAAGCATCCTGCTTGTTCAGGTTTTTATGTGATGAAGCCACTCTTTAATAGAGAAATCTAATCTGTACACTGGGAACGCAGGTGGGCTGTGCTACTGTTATTTTTCATTATGGTTTCCTGTCCTGTTAACTAAGGAAAGGGCCAGTAGTGCCCTTGCCGATCTCATCATTCTGTATGCAAGCAGCAACTGGGAAAAGTGGAACCTTAACATTTGTCCTTCATGTTCACACAGACTGAATGTAGCCTGGGTAGAGTTAACAGAAAATGGTCACTAAAGTGAACAAAGAGTAGTCAAAAGGTTTTTATTAGTCAGAAACAAAGAAGCAGTAGTTAATGATTTGAGAAGCCTAACCTGGGGGAACTCATTGGTTCTTGGAGTGAGAATGATGGTGGGATGTAAAAGAGAGAAACCTAATGAGAGCCAAGTGAGCAGAAACAGATTTTAGAGAAAAATAAGTGATCTAGTTTGGTATCATGAGGCACCATTTTAATTTTAGCCAATAGGCATTAAAATGGCTAACACTTCACCAAATTGACTGTAGATCAGATGATCTTTTCTGAAGTCTTTTGGTGCAATAGCTTAGGAAGTGCTGTCTGTTTTGGGGGAAAGTCTTTCAAGGACTTAGGCATTGTGTCTTAGTTTTTATCTGCTTGTTTCTTGGTCTGAAGACAAAATTCCAGCATTTTTTGGTGATGCAGTTTGACTAGGGCTGGTACAGATCTTGTACTCCTCAGACATCACCATGGGCAGGATTAGGAAAAAATGTATTAATAAACATAGTGGCAGATGGACTCTTTTGAAAAATGTTTTTTTTTCCTTATTCGTCTTCATATTGCAGAACAGATTACTGCATATTGAGAGATTAAAACCTTCACTTTACGCTGGTACAGTAAAGAACGAAAGAAATTTATTTCTATGTGTTCTTTTATCTAAGTAAGTGAAGCTTAGGGAGATACAGTGCCTTATTTCATCAGGGATTTCCATTCTGAAGGGAAAAGAAATGGAATAAGAACTCTGTTTCTAAATATCTAAGGTTACAACTCTGCTTTAACTGGAAATGTAACTCCTTGTTATGGCAGTATTTGGTCTGCTTCCTGGTTCTAAATACTGTCTGGATTACTTAGATATATGTCTCACCATTAAAGCATTTTCCCCTTTTCTGTTTCTTCTGGTAAATGTGCTACAGAAAGATATATATTTTTTTAACTCTTTTTGCAAAGTTTTAAAATAAAATTTACAGTTGGCGAGGAACTCAGTTTTTACATACTGGACCTTATCATCTCAGTAACCAATTTTTCTTATGTCTCAGAACTCTCATTAATTTTTCACAGGCTTGTGATGGATAGTTTTTATTTATTCACGTCTGAGGTTCTGTTGTGTGAAAAGGACTCATTTTATAACATTACATATTCATGGCTTGGGATAGATGGAGTAAGGAACTTATTATTAATGTGTCACAGTGGGAAACTTACTCTGGGTTCATTTGCGAATCTTGTTAAATGTGGTACGGTCAGCAGACAGAACTGAAATTTCTGATACATTTGATTGGAGAAGGGCAAAGAGGTTCAGTGATGCTTCCTTATCCAAACAACACAAGTGAGATGGTATCTTTATAAATGCATTTGAAAGCACTATATCAGTAACACAAAGGTAGAAGCGAAATATGCCAGAACAACAGTGAAATCAGAAAGAAGCTTTTTAGTAATGACTGTTTCCAGGTGCTGATCAGGTCTATTTAAATCCAGTTTGCTTAATTAAATATTGTTTACTTTCAACAAAATCAAAGGAGTTGCTTGCAGTATAATGAATGGGTACCAGAGTATTCCAAAACATATAAGTAGATTTCTTACAAGTTAGGCTTACAGGTAGTAACTGATCATGGCTGTATTTCACTCTGTATTTCATTCTGTTAATGTGCTATGCTGCTGTGAAAATTCGGAATATATGCATGCAGAATTCTTTGGAAATCAGGAAGCAGTTTATGTATTGAACAAATGCAGCATATGAAATAAAACCTAAAGAGGAAGGTTTTGTGTAAACTGTTGTAGAGTCCTATAATTGGATCTTAGCTAAAAGAACGGAACAGTCTTTTTATTGGATCACAAAAATAATAATCTTTGAACAGTTCATACCTCTTAAAGCAGTGGCTTTGCTCTACATACTTATGTGCTTAAAATTAAAATTTTTCAATTAAATGCTTCCATACTCATATTCCTAGTTACTGCAGTGGGCCCAGAGAACAAGTCTGTAAATTAGCTATGCCTTTGACTCCTACTTACTTATCACCTATTGTTACTTTTGCACTTATGTTTTTTGTTTTTTTTTTTTTTTTTTTTGTTTGTATTAATAACTTTATTACCAGAGCAGCTTGTGGATTAAGTTGTTAATGTTTATGATACCAGCAATTAGTTATTATCAACTAGCATCATCAAAATCCATCTGAATTATAATTCCTCTTTGTTTTCAATTATTTTTTTCCTTTTGAAATTAATAACAACATAGATGAAATAACTTTAAGCTATTTGAGCAGTTTGAGGTGATGAGCACAGGACAGTTTATGTTAGCTGTATTTTAAAAGAAAATATTTAGTGGTGTGAAATGTTGGCTTTATTAGCCATCCTACCAGTAGGTCAACAGCATTATATTGTCATTTATAAGAGAAGAGCTGGACAGTGAGAAAACTGTAGTCTATTAAGAGTTTGTGATTGTGTGTGTATACAGTGAAATAATATCTAGTGTAATGTGAAGTGACAGTCAAAATTACAGCTTTTCTCTTGCCGCAAGGGTACTTCTCTGCCAAGTATAGTAATATTGTTGTAGCAGTGTTCAAGGTTGTCAGCAGTTCTTGGTTACTCTGCAGAGAGCCATAACTGTGTGTGGAAGCAAGGAGCTTCCTGTCAAGGGAGATGCTATAATTTTGATATATATTTGTTGGTGCCAAACTGCAATTAAATAGGAGGCGTTGGAAGAGGTTTTATTTAACCAACTCAAATTTGTTGATTAATTAGTTAAAACCAAAGAAAATCCAAAAGGAAATCCTCCTTTCACATGAATATTATTTAAATTATGAATTTATCTGGTATTTGTTCATGCTCAAAGTAGCATGTTATTTTTATGGAATGCACCTTATTTCTGCTGATAAATTTGGGATTGATGAGGATGTATAGGACATACTGCTTGTGGTTAAAATGCTAGCTAATTGTCTATCAAAGTTAATTTACGGGGTAGTTATCGACTTCATTTTTTTAGAGGTCAGAATGGAAACTCTTCTCAAAACCACATTTTTTTCAGAATGCATCAGGATCTCTACAAAATAGTGCTACAAAAATGCATACTATCATCCATATTGGAAGCAGTAAAGAATTTTCCCTGTTTCCCCAAGTTGAAAAAGATGATAATGGTGTCAGCAGTTTTATTCAGTGGCAAACCATTTTTCTTGATGATTAAACAAAACGAGGTGGGGGAGAGAGATGCTTTTGGAAAATAATTGCTTTAAAGGAAATCAGGAACTTTCCTGCTGTCCTTTAGCAGCATTGAGATATGAACATACCTGATCTTACTACTTGCATGGTGGATATTTAGGGACATGCTAGTATAAGTGGCTGAACGGTACCTAGCTGATTACTTAGCCAAATCCCCCACTGACTTTTATTGAATACTTTCCAAGTGGAGCTGCTGATGCATATTGTGAGGTACTTCTATATCCTGCCCCTCCACTATCTTCTTTCCTGATTTCAGTAGGTCTTTATAGGCTGCAATGCCTGTGTGTGACTTTCATTGTAGCTAGGGGTTACTTAAAACAGAAGCCACAAAAACAGGTGCATTTGGGTTGGTTTTTATTTTTCAGATGGTGTAAAAGCAGAGAAGATAATTTAAAAAATAAATAAATCACAAATCACTTTTCATTTCTTTTAAATAGAGCTAAATAAATTCACGATGCTTTATGCTAAGGAAGTGAAATAGAAAGCAAGAGCCTTCCTGTGAATTATTTTTCTCAAAGAAAATTGTCCCATGCACTCCTGATTCATCCAAGAACACCCTGAAGGTTTAACTTATTCTGAAAATCATATGGGTTTTTTTTTGGTTTTGTTTAGTAAATGTATCTTATATGTTAATATATACTTACAGAATGATGTATTTTACCTGTTGTGTTTTCAAAATCTCCTCAGTCTGGCCAGGTGTTTGTATTTTATGAGCATCTAACATCTTTGTTTCCAGCTCCTTTGATGTCACTGGCAGTTTTTCTTTTTTTTTCCTGTGAAGTCTTATCGTTTTGCTACAATTGCATTGGTGCTCAAGAGGGGATCATGCGATACCTGCTTGTATACAAAAATGCACATACCGGTATACACCTCACTCGGTATCTTTAACCTGGACTTAGCAACTTATGTATGACAAAACGCTTACCAAATGTAAATTCCTCCCGATTGCTGTATTAATACTTTGGGTCTTATTTTAATTGAATAAATATATTACACAGCAGGACAGATTATTTTCTTTGTGGCCTTGCTGTTGCAATTTGAGAACAGATACAATTTTCTTCAGCTGATGAAGGCAACATCTGTTCTTGGTTTCCTGCCGCTTTCCTTCCTCAGACAATGCATTCAAATGCACAATTTGAATTCCTTCCTGAGAAACAGAAAATTAAAAATTTGACCCCTCCTTCGAAGCAGTGGTTACCCTGTGACAACAGTGGGTTGAGCTAAATTCAGCTATGTCAAGCAAGAACTATAAAAGGAGATAGATTGCCCTCTAAGCTTCACTTTATTGGATATTGTAATTGACATATAGTTGTCATTTATAATCATCTGTCCATTCCTGTGAGTTGGGAGCAGTAAAGTTAATTGTGGCTGCTCATTTGCATTAATCTCACCTCTGAAGGGTACAGTAACCCATTAATATCATGTCATGATGAATTATCACAAATAACATTGAACATATTGATTAATGATCTCTGAGATTTGTATCTCGTTAAAACATTTTGTTAGCTCTTTAAACTTTTAAGCAGACAGTCAATGTATGCAGGAGAGGTACAGAGATCACCCAAGAGGTGATGAAAAGTTGTGGCTTACATTTTGGGTCACTAATTAAAACTTGTTTAGGAGGTTTCATACTAATATTTTAAATCTTTTTTTCCTTCTAAAGGTGTAGAGCTTTCAAGTTTTTGAAACACAAGAATTGTCTTATTGTTCATTGCTTACAAAGACAGTAAGTGGTAGAATTGGGATGACACAAGGTGAAAGAAAAAGGAGACTTAGAAATTGTCTAATTTTTGTTGTTTCTATTCTATAATAAGAATCATGCTCAGAGTAACACGTGTGTTTGTTTTAAATACAGTTTCCCGCTATTTAGATTTTATTCTTAATGAAAAGCTTCTCTTGCTCGTCTAGTAACTTGGAAGTTACTTGGCTTTTTCTTCCTCTTCTTTATACATACAGATATATGCATATATGATGAATGAAATGCCATCCAGTGGGTGGCCTTGTAATTTTTAAGTAGCTGGTAATTAAATATTTTACCATTTTGATAATTACTACTGAAATTTCTGTAAGCTAAAAAGCATAAAGACTTCAGGGAGGAAGAGGAATTTACACTGTAGTTCAAGAAGGTGACTAGGCAGGACAGAAGTTACTCCTTTGCATATCTGAGTATTGTGTTTCTGCAGTCTGTGAAAAATATAATATTTTAAATCATTCAGCAATCTGTCTTACTGCAAAGATTTCTTTGTCTCCTTCCACATGAAGTTGCTTATTTGTGTGGGCCCTTTTTAATAAATCATAACTCTTGCAAGTCATAGATCTATATTCAAGAGACTGGGTTCCCTTTCTTCCACCTGCAGTAAGCTGACAGTATTGTTTGAGTGAAAATTATTACTACTCCTAATTATTTCTTAAAATTATTTGAATATTCTTGATATTTCACTTCCCAGTTTGTATTTTTTTTTTCCTTGGATCTTAGGAGAGAAATATCATTTGCAGAATATTTCAGGTTAGAGCAGTTTTGCTTTTTCAGTCTCATTCTTTTACACTGGGTGAAAACAAGGAGTGAGTCTGGGTTTTATGCTTTTGATAGAATCACTGGTCCCTCTCAAGAACTAATCCTCACTTTCTTCTTCTAACTGTAGCCCTTGTTACATAGGATGAAGTTCATACACTCTGCCAAATGTTGAAATAAGCTAGTTTTGTAGAGGAGACTAATGTGAGGATTAGAGCAAGAAAAATCATTCTTTCTAACCTGGAGGAGATGATATGGCAAATCTTCACAGGTGTGCCGTGACTTCTGCTGCTCTGGACGTGTACAGTGGCTAATTGTATCGCCTCGCCTTTCCCCCGGCTGGGATTTTTGTATGTGAACTAACACAATTTGAACTTATTTGCTAGCTTTTCTGGCCAACCCCTACAATCTTCTTTCAGTAATTCCTGAGAGTCCATTTCGCTGGCACACAAAGCTGCAGTGTGAAGGATTATATTCTAGCTATAATTTATGATTAACTAGATTTATGGCTGAGATCCTGAAACCGCCTCAGTATTGTGGCCTAAGGAATTAAAGACAAAACGGAGACTATCAGTCTGAATTGTTTACTTCTCTGGATTTTGGGAAAACTGTTAGTTATATTTGAAAAATAAAAACAAACCCCAAACCCAAACCAAATATGATTTGCAGTTGAGTAACAATTCAATTTCGTAGTAAGGAATTTAGCACTAAAGCACGTGAAGCCCTCGGCCTTTATAATAGTAAACTATTTGGTTTAAATCCTATTGTTTTTCACCTAAAACCGACACATTGAATAATGCATATTAGACGCTTTTCCTGCTAATGCACGCACACACACACACACACACTCTCCACCAAACAAAAAGTGTCTGTGCGGAAACACAAGTAGGGTTCATTTTTACCCATGGTATTAATTCTTACTCATTTAAAAAACTTGCTAATGGAAATATTTCCATTCAGCTCATTAATCAATTGTGATTTTCATTCCCTTGTTTTGTAAAAGCTGTTGCAATAAATACTTTTTTCACAAAGCGAAAATCTAAGAGATGGATGCAGCAAGCGTAATTAATAGCACCCAGTTACAGAAGATCAGCAAGTTTGTGAGCTTCACATGCTGCTTTACCATATGGCTGCCCAGTAGGCGAAAAATTTGATTAATGTTTTGAAGTAGGTTTTTTTCAGCAAATATTACAGCCCCAGCTGAGGAATTTTACTTTCTAGTATTGTTAGACTTAAGTAAAATAAGAAATCTTTTGATATAAAGCTAAATCGTATTTTGATCTCACTAAAACTCTACATGCAGAAGAATTACAACCCTGCTGTATAAAGATGGGACCTTATAACTTGTTAATAATTCAGCCAATAATGGTTAAAATTTTGTTTAATCTTAGTTTTCATAAATTGATTGATTTAAGGTAGCTGTACAAGTGCATGAGTTTAGTAACAAGAACTTCCCCATCAATAATAGATTTACAGCAAAATCAGCTGATTAATTCTAACGTCTCATGCTGTTTCCCTTTCTACTTCTTGATGCAAAAGAAATCAAAGTTAAGCAGTTTGTTGATCAACAATCAGAAAATAATGTAGTCCCTTCAGTAAAACATTAATGTAAGTGATGTTATGTTAGCAAAACTGTACAGTGCATTTTGGTTTTAAGTAATTGCAATAATTGTAATTAGTACTGAATATATTGATTCTCCTTCCCCCCTCCCCCCCCCAGTGTTTACCTGAAATTAAAAATATTTGCGAAAAAGCATCCGAAGAGTACCACAAGAGGATCAAGTGCTCTCATGCAAAGCTAACACACAGTGGGAGGTTTTGCTTTTCTCACAAATTCTCAGTTTAATACAAGGAGCATCAGCAGCTGGTAAAGAACAGATTCAGGGTGCTGAGCAGAAATGGAGTGGAGAGCAGTATGGAAGTCTTGCTGAGCTTCCAGAATGCTGAAGATAAAGCATTACCTAACCCTACTTTGCCACTTTGGTTTCTTCTAATTGCTTCAGGTAATGCTGAGGTTCAGAGTATGGTGGGATGGTGCTAATGCTGAGAAATTGGAATTTCTGCATTTAGAAGTACTCCCTTTTTGCAGTTTTTGTAGTTGTGACATCTTAAAAAACACTGATTGATTGTATGTGTGTGCTAATGTGAAAAATATTTCTGATTTGACTGACTGTGCATATCCCCACATCAGAGATCTTGGCATCAAGTGCTTATCTGTATTGCTCATTTCAGGGAAGGCAGTGGGAACTCAAATGTGAGAATGACATGAAGCTGAGTAAAAATAAAAGCCATCAGGTTTTTCAAATCAAAAATTTTCTCTTTGATGACTTTATGCAGTGCCCGGCAACAGGGGGTGTTCATTTGCTCTAGTTACTGGTGTGAAATGTCGGAGACAGGAAACCAGTTCAGGAGGCTTCTTTCTGAAACGCTTAAAATGGAGAGTAGGACAGGTAGTGAAAAGATGGTTATTACTTCTGGAGAATACAAATGTCACAACAGTTTGTGCCTTAGATTAATAGACAGCTAACAGATGACAAAGCACTGTGACCAAATCTGTACTTTAAACATAGAAGGACAGAATAAATTGTTTTATTCTTTTGACATAGGACAGTTAATTAAATTGATGCAAGTTTTCCAGGCTTGTGCTATTTGAAGATGGCCTCTAGGATTTTTTATTTTTTTTTTCTATTATATTATGAAAATTTTACAATTTGCTCCAAGTATGAACTTTTTTATTAGGGCATTTTCCATGTAATATCTTTTTTCCTTGTTTACATCAATGATTCTTTTGTCAGTGATTTATGTCCAATAAGAATACATTTTAGGCTATAAACTTATGTAAAATGTACCACTGTTTTTCTTAACCTGTGAGTAAACTACATGCTGATGTTAAAATATTCTATTTTCACTTATCAAAATATGGAGTTTATATTTTAGAATTTCTTAGTTTTGATTCAAATATTTAAGAAATAAGCAGTTTTCAAGTATTTTAATAGTGGGACTGAATTTTTAACTGGCAGGGTCTTCAACAACAAAAACAAAAGGTAATTTGAAGCTGCTTAAACTGTTTTATTTAATTATACCATCGATGCAATTATTAGTTAATTTGAAAGCATGTGGGGTGTTAGGAATAGTGAGTGTCACAAGTTGTCTAACTTTTTAATTCTGTAAATAAAGTGTTGACTCTGGTCTGTGACGGCCGTTTCCTCTTAATGTTCAGGTTTTGAGCTGTTTCAAAGTTGCTGTTCTGCTTTAAATCTTTCGGAAAGGTCTGTAAGGGATTGTCTATATGAAGAGGCTGTAGAGTGGTCACTCTAAAAAGCTCCTTAGTGTAGTACTTTGAATTTTAAATCACACACATAATTCAAAGGTAATCTAACTTTCAGTGTTGGACTTAAGTCCATTCAGTTAAATGGAGAAAAATGACTGACATAAGGAATGAGTTATTGATTTGTTGTAGGAAAATGACTTCTGTAATATAGGAAGTATGGTAAAAGGAGCAGCTTAATTATTTAGGGGACACCGGTCAAAAAACTGCTTTTGCAGCGTTGCAAATTGTCTAAACAGGAGTTGTACAATGGGGGATTTTAATAATTCTTTCTTAAAGACAAATTGTAGGGGTTTATTTTTTTCCTTTTAAGATGGAGATCATCTGGTTGTTTAAAAATACTTTTGCATTTGTGCAGCTGAGGCAGAAAAGCAAGCACAGAGTAATTTTGTTCTGAATGCTAAAGTCACAGCAGCCTTTAACTGTTGTTTCCCAGTTATTTGCATTATGTTTGTGCTTTGTGGAATCTTGATATCTGAGGGCTGGAGAAGAAAAAAGACACATGCACAGAAAGTTATTCTGAAGCCCTTGTTTTTTGTAGGTGCCGTGAACTTTTAAAATGTGAATTTATCAAATAAATGTATGTGGCAGTTTATATCTGTACAAGTAAATTTTTTAAATATGGAATTTGACCATTTAGAAAATATCAGATAAGATATTTGCTTTGGCTTTCTCCATATGTTTTTTTTTTCCTTTGATTTAGTGCTATCCTTTGCAGAAGGACTACAGTATCATGTTAGTTTGACTGCAGCTCATGATTTTTGGCAGCATCTCAGATAAACAAAATATTTGTACTTAATCGGTTGAACATGTTCAACAATTATAATTATATTAAAACCATAATGTGTTTGAACATTTGCCCACTGCAGACTGCTAATATGTGCTAACTTAAGTTTCTGTCTTTATGACTGAAGATAGCTTGTAGCTGGTTTTATTGGAATTATCTGTACAAAGTTTAAAAGGCAGATACATGAAAACACATCTAGTAACACCAGCCTGTTTTACAAGTTTGCCACTGTGTTCAACATATAGGCCCATTTATTTAGGGATTTATAATTCAGTCTCAAAATTTCCTGTCATCCTGAAGTTAGTTACTTAAACTTTTAGACTACTGAAAAGAAATATGTCAGTATTAAGTAAATTTTCAAGAATACTAGTTTGCCTTTCTATTGAAGACTTCCAAATCAAATAAAGAATTGGAAGCTTCTCCACTTTTGATGTTTTAACTCCAAAACACATGATTTGTATTTGCTGCTGCACTTTAATGGAATGGCAGTAGGCTGAGTACATAGTGTATATAGCTGAAGTTAGATGGTAAATTCTCAGAGTGCTAACGCAATTATGGGTGCAGTCTGATGGATTTTCAGTGCATGATTCCCTATTTTTGTTTGTTTTCTTGTTTTTTAACTTCTAAGCGGAATCACAACCTAGTCTTTCTCTAGAGTTGTTACCACTGTAGGGTAGGTAAATAGTGCTGGTTTTGACTTAAAGGCTTTGGCACTTGATTACCTGCAGAATCACCATTGTTTTGTGTGGATGATACCCTGCAGCTCTAAAAAATAGAGGCAATTATGCTTGCAGCCCCTTGCTTTAATTGAGTGGAGCGTAATGACTTCTCCTCTATAATGCACAACGGACTCAAAGCTGCACATGAGAGGCTCCCTGGGGACCAGCAGCATAGCCTCTCCCAAGCACATGTTTTTTTTTTGGGGAAAGTAGCTGAATGGAGGGGTCAGCCAGAGGCTGAAGCTGGCACAGCAGGAAGCAAGAGGCAGTACCAGCTCTGTCACTGGTGGTGCAATCAGCCTGCTTGCTGTTCGCTGTCAGGATTTTGTCCCTTGTGCTGGCTGGTGTTGAGCTCCAGCCTTTGCGTTCACCCATCCTTCCACCTCAGTAGCTCTCCTCCATCTTTCTGTATCATGTAACAGGATGTCATTCTGTTTATACGTTCAGTGCTAAACATTTTCTTATCTTTTGCCCATACTGTTTTTTTTTTTTTAATTATTATTATTTATTTTTTTCTTTTTTTTATTTCTCTTCAAAGATGTTAGGGCATGTGCTTCTTGTTTGTGTTTCTGTCTTCAGAGAGCCTGCAGCTTTTCCCTAGAAAACCAAATAATTTAGTGCGGTAATTTTCTTTTTCTGTTCCTGAGTTTCCGTGTCTCTAAAATTAATCTGCTTTTGCTCATGACCTTGGTAATGAAAAACCCACTAAAAGAAAGAAACCCACTAAACCCCTAAAAGAAAGAAACCCACTAAACCCCTATTTGACTGCAGGATGGAATACTGTATAAATGGTGGTTTGTTCTCAGTGTTCTATTGGTTACCTAAGGTCTCTTCAGATCCGGACTTCTCTGTTCCCTGTAGTTTGACAGCAAGATGTGTTTGCATTGAAAAGGCAGCAAAGCTGCTTTTGTTGGGCAGAAGGGGTCAAGATCATTCTGACAAGTGGGGGCTGCACACCTTGGAAGCACACTTAGCTTAACAACTGCAGCGAAGTGCTCAAAGTAGCAAAAATCTTGTGCGCAGGCACCAGAAAAAAGACTTGAGTTGTGACCACTTTGTTGATACAAGGGACTTTTGAGGAAAATCCATGCCTTGAGATGGGGTGAGACTGAGAAAACTGGGGCAGGAATGTGAGGAATGAGAAGGAGAATAATTTCTATGGAGTGGCATACCTCGGAACAGTGTGTTTTTAAGGGAAAGCTGTTGATGGTGAGCTCTGATGGAAGCCACCAATCCTGCCAGCTGGCTCTTTCTCAATTTACCAAATCTGCCTTTGTTTTGGTAGGATCAATTTTAATGGCGTTAAGTGCTCTTGAGCTAGATACTTTTGGAAAATTGGCCTGATAGTCTTCAGGGAAGTCAGCCTTGTAACTCTCCTCTTAACTTGTTCTCTGAAGAAATATCTGAGCTTATATTGGGGCAGAAAGAACAGTTAACTCAAAGAGCAATGTTTAATTGTTTAGGTACTTATTCTGCAAAAGGATAGTAAAACATGTACTGGTGGAACTCTAATGGAACAAATGCTATACAAACATTTCCCTTGACCAACTTTATTTCTAGTGAGAGTTAATTCCTCATAATGTTGGAACATGCGACTAATGGCTGACTCAGAATGTGGCTGAATTAAAGTGCTCAAGATTACCTGTTCAACTAAAATCTCTGTTGTGTAAGTCTATACTAGTAAATGTTCTTTGGTTGATTCTTTTTTGTTTGGTTGTTTTTTTGACCACTGATGTAAAAATATAACTTTATCTTATTATTTTAATCTTCTCTTCTTCCTGCATGGATCATTTACTTGTGAACTGGTTGTTTCAGGCAGGGCTCAAAGGTAATTTCATGGTTTATAGAATTTATAACTGGGGGTTTAATGAGGAAAACATATTGTTTTGTAACACATGAAATAGAGAATCTTTCATTATATTTTTGTTTTCCTTCTCTAATATTATATATATATCAAGTTCAAAGCTTTGAGTACACCTAAGTATAAAATTACTCCTTTCCTACACATGGGAAATATGAATGTTTGCAACTCAAAAATCAGCACACACAGACTTAGGAGGTGATTTTGGTTTTAATGAATCTACATGATATAAATGAACTACTCTTCTATTTGTGCATTGTGCTATAGTATATATTTAAAAATACAATAACAGTGTATTACTTTTCTATTATTTAGGTTAGGAATTAATGCATTCAAATGAATTTAAGAGCCTTGGGTATAATTCGTACAGGATGCAAGTCCCTCAATAGACCTCTCATGAACATTATCAGATTCAACACAGTTTGCATGGTCAAACAGATTAAAATTTGACCAACCCCCTCCTTTTGCCATTCATTGTGCTCCAGAATTTCTTTGAATGTTTTTTTCCTCAGTTCTGTAAACTTTTTTTTTGTGGTGAAAAATCATCGAAGACAAGACTTCTCTTTGCTATGTTTATTTGTGAAAGCATCCTCTTTTCAGTGTGAGTTCAGTTACGGGATATCAGGTTGGAACTAAGGCTGCAAACCATCAAATTTCCTTTCACCCTTTTCTAGCTATATTGTCTGAGAGCTTTCACTTTTATCTATTGCAGAGTTATCAATGCCCTTTCACTCCGAATCAGAGTCATTATCTACTATCCAGATTGCATTTGTTGTATGGCTCGTGCCTTCGATTTACAATTGTGTAAACTGGAGGATGCTTTCAGCTTCAGTTTGATCTTTTGATGGATCAACAGCTTTGCTGGGCTGCCTCCTGAAGTACTTAGAATATATCTGACTCTCTCCGATATTTTGACAATTTTACATCCTGTGTTAATTATACCACAAAGCACAAAATCTGTTAGCAATTTTCAAAAACTGTCTTAATGCTTAGAGGGCTTTTGAGCATTTGTCCCGTATTCTGGTGCAATGAAAGTATCCTTTAAAATAGCTTCTGCGTTCAGTGATAAAGCAGGAACCAATTTTGCTTCCTTGCAGTGAAGGTTTGAAAGTATTGTGCTCTTAAGTACAAGAAAAATGTAAAATGTTTCCAATACTTTGAGCCATCTCACAGGGAAGCTTAAATACAGATTTTTACACTGGAGAAGAATAAGTACTGTTGTAAGTACTGTTCAATAGTAATGCCGTTGTGTTGCTGATTTATCAAAAGGTCATCGGAGCATCTGAAGTTATACAAAGGTGAGTGTGTATGCTGGAATTGGTATCACTGTATGTCCTTTGCTCGTCATTTGTCGTGTTATCCTTCAGGTATTCTTCCTGTAACAGAGATAAGTGAAACCCTCATTAAACTGCTCATACTCCATTGCCAGAGGAATCAGGCCAGGAAGAGGGACACAGGCTGTGCAAAGACATTTGGTCTCTGTTAAGCAGGCTTGTGGATGTGTGACATGGAGGAGGCTGTCTACTTTGCCAAGAGTTTTTTCCAGAGCAGGTTAAGTCTGGTTTGCAGGGCTTAAAATTTCTCTGAATGCCATGGGATTTGCAGGTGTAGCTGTCCACTGTCTGTGCCCCAGTTTTGAAAACACACTCTTCTATCACTGTTCCTTTTACTTTTTTAACCTCCAGTTTGTATGGTAAAGCCTCTGCCAACATAAACATCTCTCAGGTTCCTTTGGTAGCAATTATACTGTGCGACAGTGGATACCCTTTTTGGTTTTAGATTTAATATTTTTCAAACAATATTGCAGTTTTTTTTTAAAATTTAGGTATGAAAAGTAGAAGTGATGATACATACCACTGTTCCTGAGAGGACCAAAGAAAGCAAGCATTCCAGAACTTAATTTCTTAATATGCTATTGATTACTGAATAAATATATATGTCAATGCCTGTGTTTTGTCTTCAAATATAGTGATAGTCCTTGTCTTTTGCTAGCTACAGAGTGTATTATACAGCAATAGCATGTAAGGAGTCCAAGAAAAAGTTAAAGCCAGCACTTAAGTGGTGAAGAACTTAAAAGCTTGTGAAACTGAGGCTTTTTCTCATTGTTACTGTTTTGGTTTTATCATGAGAGTAGGGACGCTGCAGGTTTTCTAGCCATCCCAGAAGCCCAGAGATCAGAATGTATTTCGATTTCTCCTTGTTGCTGGAAGTGATTGATCACCCAAAGAGGAAAGGAGGAGCAGTAGATGTACAATGCTCGTTCTGGGGAAGTCTAGAAAACTTTGTACTTTATAGGAGATGTATACTTCTCAGAGGACTTCTTGTTTGATTGGGTTTTGGGTATTTTTTAGGATTGCAGGCTCTCACTTATGTAGCTTTCACAATGATTTAGTGCTTATAAGACACCACTGAATATCAAGGAAGCCTTAATAAATCTGAATTGGTCTCAGTGTGGATGGAAATGAAGATGTGTTTTTATTTCATGTTGAGATGATAGAATGAATTATATCAGAAATCTGACTCCTAGAAGAACTGGGAATTCTTGAAAAACAGTGAAAGAATACAACAGCCAGAAAAGAACACTAAGGTTCATAGAAAGTTTTTGCTGAGAAAGAGCGACATTGGCAGTGTATTATGTTAATGTTTGGAAGATACATCATTGCTAGGGTGCAGCAAGAGAAGGATTGCTTTGTGAAAGAGGGTGAGCCAGAAGCCGAGCACATCCACCATGGCTCAGTCTTACAGCATCTCCTGAGTAGGGTGGTGATAACGAGTTCCCCAGACAGTTCCAGAAAAGGCATAAGGGTGACTCAGGTCCAGGATCTATCCAGGGCATCCCAGCAGGAGCAGCAGGAGATGGGGACAGAGACAGGACTGGAGACGAGGTTACAACAGAAGTCCAAGGTTCATCTAGAAGACACAGCTGAAAATAGGTATGCCTACAATAGAGCTCAGGTAAAGACAGAAGGGCCAAACAATCAGGAGTGTGGATGGAGCTGCTGCATCACGTAGAGGATGGTGCATGTAATGAAGTTGCAGGGGAGGGTGCACAGGGTACTGAAGACTGTGGCATCTAAATAAATCACCAATGATCTGGGACAAGAAAAAGAAGTTTCCAGTAAAATTTTGATATTTCTAACTTAATATCAGGGGTAAACTCCGATACACTAACTTGTATTTAATAGAATATCATTCTAGGTAGCCCCTCTGATTTCAGAATAGTATTTCTTTTCTGCCTGTACTCTCAGCCGTAGTTCTTTAACATGTATCACCACATTTTTATGGGAAAATCATTTCTTTTTATTGTAACTTTTAAGTTTTATTTTTTGTTAAACCTGTTTTATTGACTTAAGAAAAGAATTTTAGCTATAGCAGTGTAAATCCAGAGGAAGTGAATTTATACTGGGTTTATATGGGTAAGCATAATCTGGCACACTCTTAAAAAAAAAAAGGTAGAAATTGTATAGTCAGCAGTCAAAGCTTCTTGTTAGAAAATTCTCCATCTGTAAGAGTGCTATTGATAAAGGAGCTAAAAACCTCAAAATTGATTTATTTGCTATCAGCTCAGTAGAGTTTGTCTGAATACTAAACTTGCTTTTTTGTACTTCCAAGTGATAAATGTATTTTCCTATGTTTTAAAATCTAAGCTCAGATATGCTTGTGCATAAGCTGAGCATAGGACTGTAAATCAGGATTTCCAGATTTTTTAACTCTTTTTTCTTGTTTCTGTCACTGAATGAGGTTCTGACCTAAAGCAACCTCCTAGGTTTTGTTTGTAAGGAAAGCTGAGTTACCTTAGTAGTTTATATAAGTGTCACTAGGAATTCAGCATCTTATGAAATGAGAATCTTCTAATATCTATATATTTGTTTCTGCGATTATAAATTGAGAAAAGGGTTGTATCTTTTGGCTGATCTAGTTATGACAGACCCTGAGTCCTTATTAGGCAGCGTAGTTGCAACGAACATCCTCCTCAAACATGCAAATTGGGAATTAATGTAGGCCAAAAGCTTGGAATATTTCAGGCTTTTTTTTTTTTTTTCTTTGTGCTGATTCATGTAGCTGCTAAATTACTTAATTTGCTGTACTTAATTTATCATTTTCATCTCAGTAAATGTTTTGACAGTAGATGTTTGTATAGCAGCTAAATACATTTTTATTGGAAAGGCTAAAGAAGTACAAGTAGCATTCTTAACTTTCCTCTTATTTCTGTCATACTAAAGACACTAGAAATTGTGGTTTGATATATATATATTAAAGATAATTTCTTATAAATTTTGGTGTGATCCATCTAATCCATGCTTTCAACTGTAGAACTGTTGCATGCACCATCTCATTTAACCTTAAGTGTGATAGTCACTAGCTTTTTATATAGTCCTTGGCCATTAACTTAGAAAATCTGTTGCCTTAGCAGTGGTTTTTCTGTTCTGAGAGAACTGGTGGATCTCTTTGACATGTAGTAAAGCAGTTTCCTATCTACTGAGCTGGTGCCTGTGTTGGGGGGAGGGCTAAGCTTTTAGTAATTAACTTTCTCTTTCAGTTTAGCCCAGTAGTTTTTCTTATCTGTAGCAACAGAGGGAATTTATCTTCCCTGTTCCCTCCCTTTTTATGCTGGTAGAAGAGCAGTTTTCCATGTAATTCCTTTTGCAATGACTGGTCACACAAGTGGAATAATTTACACACTGTACAACTGAGATGCCTGAAAATACGCAGAGAAAAGAGTTGCTCCTGTTGCACATAGTTAAGCATCTACTTCACTGGATCTCAATCTCTGGATCTTTCGGAGATTTGAAAGGGAGAGAAGAACAATAAGTATTTTTCTTACTGTGCTTGAAAACAGTGCATAGCTTGTAGGTTTCTCTAGTATGTATTGCCATGTTTTCTCAGTGTTTCCATATAGAAGTTCTTATTACTTTCAGAGCAAGAAGAAAAATGTGTTTTATCAGCTAACTACTGTTTTTTTATTTTTATTTTTTTTCTTTTGCACAGGGTGCCCATATCCTCTGCCTACTTTATTTAGTTTCCTATGATATAGTTTAGGGTTTTTTTCCTTGTATTATTTCCTGCCAGTGCCTCAGAAGGAATACAAATGGCAGCATGGCCGAAGGGTGGTTGCCCGCTTATGGCACCAGATGACGTGTTTGAAGTCTTACCAGTTGTAACATTTAACAGCTCAAAACCTTGGGATTTTTTTCCTGTTGTTTGTTTTTAAACCAATGCTTTAAAAGTCAACTTGTGATTTATTTATTTATTTATATTAAATGATCTACTTTTTGCTTGTAGTAGCATTCGCTTAGTTTATGTCATAGGTGACCTAGTTTGCATTTTCTTCCAGCTCTATAAATCACCCTATTTTTTTCTGCTGGTATTGAGATTTGCTACTAGTCCTTCTGAAAAATTAGGTTTTAATTTTTTTCTCCCTTCTGGCCAAATAAACATAAAAAGACATGAGAACACAGAAATTTGGAGTGGATTTATGGCTTCTTGGAGGCAGGTTTTATTCCTTTACATGCTCCTACTTTAGCTTTTGATGAAGTTACTTCATTCGTCTCTGCCATGACTCTGCTACCTTCAAAATCCCTCCTGTGCATAGATTGTTATTGTTTAGATGTTCTACCTCGATTTCTTTAAATTTTGAAACATTTTGAAGTAAATAGCTAGATAAAGGAGAAATATTTTGCAAATGCATTAGGTATATGTTGTGCTCTATTCACAATGATAACTGAATAGTGAAGAGTACTGTCGTGGTTTAAGCCCAGCCAGTAACTGAGTCCATTTATCCATTTTTTCCTATGTTTCTTTGAATGGGTAAAATTCCTGTTCCTGGACTATCAATTTCTGCTTTTCTGTGTGCTTTGATCAGGATTTTGATTTTGAAGTTAAAGTTACCTGACCCTCGTCCTTGTCATTGCTCACACTGTGGCCACATTGCAGGGTTCAGGTGCTGGAAAGGAGATTTGTACATTTGTGGACTACTGGTCTTAAAAGCCGGAAACCAATTTTATATCCTTTACATGATAGATATTGAATCGATAAAGCATCAACCTAAGGTTACACTTGATGTATCCAGTGAGAAGACAATAAATCATGTTATATGCATACAGGTATATTGACTCAATTTCTCTGGGCTGCCTATGCAAAACTGGAGGTGATTGAAATAAACCATTAGAATGAAAGTCTTATAATGGCTGGTATAAAGCCATTTTACCTGCTTTTATTGTTTGAGATTTTAGTATTAAAAATCTGAGTACAGCATTTGAGTCAAATTGAAAATTCATCAGGTCTGCGCACTGTCTCAAATGATGGTCAATAGCAGATGGTTAAAGAGGACAGCAAGTAACAGAATATGTACAGAATAATTTCTCCTGTAGTATACCCTTCTGTCATCAGCAATTAGGCGTTTGGGTACTGCTAATATGGCTGCACCCACCTAAAGAACTTAATACGCACGAGTGGACTCATGTTATGTAAAGTTGTTCTCATTTTCAACCTGTTTGTATTTTTGCTTTCCCAGTGGAGTTTTGTGCACATATATTGGGGAAAAAGAGTCAGACATGTATGGGAATGGGTTGATAAAAAAAACAGTCCATTAGTGCTTTATGTCTTTGTTCGTGAGTGTTTTCTGAGGATGAAATGCCTGATGGTTATTGCGCCTTTTGTATCTTGACTCACTTGCTCTTGGTGAGGATGTTAAGATCTGCCACACAGGGCATTTTTAATTACCATCTGTGGGCTTGAAACAAGGAGCATCTGAGAATGAAGATGGGGGTTATTGATACAGCAGCTCTATCAATAATAATGAAATTAAAATACCAAAATCATGTCTCAACACCAAATAAGCAATCAATATGGATAAATAAGTTGAATTCTCTCAAGATGAAAGATTACTGCTGTATCATTGAGACCAAGCCTAGTGTGTTGCGCTTCCTGGATTACAGACTAAAAAGCCAGATTTGTTTGTACTATATGTAAAAATATATAGAGGATGATGGGATGTCAGAAAATCACTTTCAAACCTGTTTAGATAATGGAGCATAGAAGGTTACATTTTCTTAACCACAAGATAGCCTTGGCATACGGCTTAATCTCATGCTGAGAATTAGGCAGAAGCCAGTTACAGAGATGAATCTGGAAAACACATGTGCTGGGGGAGACATTGCTTGCTTCTCCCTGTGCCCCTCTAAAAGCCTGATTGTACCCTCACAGCTGGAATTTGTGCAAGAGCATGTTCTGAAGGAAAAAGCATGCGCTCAAGTGTTATTCTTGTAGGCAATTTTGCATCTGAACTGGAATGAAAATAGATGCTTCTTTTCTTTCTGAATGAGCATAATGGTATTTTGTGGCTTTATGGGTGATTATTTACTTGCAGTTTAAGTATAAAACTATGGTATTTTGTTAGACTTATTTTTCTGCCAGTATTTCTCCTTTTTTACACCACCCTTCCAAAAGACATTCTATTTTTCTATATCCATTATGAATCATTAATTTGTGTATCATACCTACTCCTCTCATGCAAGCTATTTCTGAATCTTTATGTCTAGATGTTCAGCATGAGTACTAAACTGTAAAGGTTATGAAAACCTCAAAACTCTGAGAAGATCACTGATTAAATATAATTTTACCTGTGAAATTCCAAGGTGTGCCTAAATAGCTTGTCTGGCCTTACTTTCTGCTTTTGCCTAACATCAGGTATAATGTTTTATACTAAAGCAGTAGGCCTTGAAAATGTTTGTGGTCCTCTTGTGGGTAATGTGAACAGTTTAAACTTCTCATGTTGCTTTACTAACTTAGCTTGTTAGAATGTACCTTGTGTTGTTTATTATTGTTTAACTGGCTTGAGAGAATTTGGAGTGAAAGAAAAGCAAGTTTTTTTTAAGCACTTTCTATCGCACAACCCATGAAGACATCTTATGCTTCTGCTCTTGAATGTTGTAAATGATGCATTTCAGAACTGTTAATGATGGTGAAACGTGTTCGCCCCAGCTGCCCCATTACCTGCTCTTCTCTTGCCATATGTACTCATGTGATGTTTCTTAGCTCCCAATCTGGACCACAGATGCTAGTTTAACGATAGTTAGGTACGATTTTAAAGGGATGTAAAATTCTATTTAAAAAGAATAATGGCTATATATAATGTAAGTAAGAATTTATACAAGTTACAAGTTGTATAGGTTCTAGTAGTGTATAAATAACTATAATAAAAGCTAGGTGTAAATAACTATAATAAAATCTATATATAAATAAAATCCTTGGTATCACTGTGTATTTAATTCATGTACTATAGTTATTCAGGGACTGTTCTCTGGTTGTAAAATGTTACACATAGAGATTTGTCATTGCAAATTTTATGATATTAAGATTTGTAGTTAGAAGTATAAAACTAAATTACAATTTTTCCTGAATTGAATATGCCACTATCTTATACATCTTAGCCTTTCTGACCTGGCCTTGCATGATGCTTCTTGACTTCTTGTCCTGCTGTCATTTTATTTCATATTGGTCTAGCACTTAGTTTCACTGGAATCAATAAGGTTACTCACATGCAAGTGTTGAATAAATAATTTATTAAGGAGATACTACACTTGGTGCATTTTTTCCTAGCAAAGGTAGCCCAGATAACTGTTTTTTAAAAACTTCCGGTATTTCCTTTTGATTACCTCTTACTTCTTCCACTGAGCAAACAGCACTGTATCTACCAGATCGCCTTATAAATTTGAGCTGGAATATTCATAAAGTGATGATACTACTCAGTGTGTGCAACAGTAATGGGCAATCTGCAAATGTGTAGTTCCAATCAAATGGATTTCTGGTATTTCTGTCTGTTTCCCTTCTAAAAATTTAAACCTGCTCAGTTTCAAAAGCTGTAATCTAGAATGACAAAGCACTCTTGGATATCAGTCCCCAACCCTGATTGCTGTGCTCATCAGATCCTAAATGAAATATTTACATAATTTGGTGCTCTAGGAAAGCTAAATCAGAAATGTCAGATAAAGTGGTATCTGTTGACAGGAATAGACCCACTGAAGTTAGCCTAACTACTTGACTGGGCTTTGTATATTTACGCTTATAGATAGAATTGCAGTAAAAATAGAAACATTTCTTGACAACCATTGCGTGTTGTGACATCTGAAATCGAAACAGGCACTTCTAAGTTTCCTGTACATCTCCTCAACAATAAGGTTTTATTATAGCTCCTACTATGTTATGTTAGTAGTTAAACTACAGTGAACATTCTGTAATGGGAATGCGGTTACACTGAAGACTGATGTACGATTTCTATAGAAGATAGAAAATAAGATATCCCAGTCAAATAGACACCTGATGACTGTGCCCATGGCAGTCACGCTACTGACCAGTGTGATTAACCTTTTTATCTTTGATTACCTTCCAAAGTGATACAGTTTTTTCCAGTAAAACAGGGTGCAAATCCAGCCTTGTTCAATGTTTTCTCCAGCTACACTCATGTGCTGTTTTACTTTATGAAATTCTTTCTACCATTGTGGCTCACCAGCAAGAGAGATGAGGTAATTAAAAAGGAGTTTGCTCACTGTTTTTTCTGTAGTCAGTGCTGTTAGTCCACTTTTTTCACACACCAATTGTCAAAAAAAGTAAGAAAAAAAGGTTCAAATAACTTTACCAGAAAAATTCTGATACTTCTGAAGTTACAACATGCATTTCACATCATCCTGTATGTTGCCACATTTGTTTTGAAGTAATGTTATTGGTATTGCGTGGTTAAATATTGAGAGTATTGCTTTTCCAGTTGTTCTAGTGCAGTATTTAATGAGTGCAATTAAATGGAAAAATTGCCTTTTTAACTGATGATAGTCTATTAATGTCTCTGTCTGTTCAGAAAGGAAAAGAAGCGAATTATTAGAATGACAAATGAGTCAAAGTTACCACGGTGATGGAGAGGTGCGATTCCCCTCCACATAATCTTCAATTAGTGATCTTTGTAAGAGGATGTTTTTCAAAAGGGTAATAGAGAAGTAATGAGATCAGAAGGAGGTCAAACCCAGCCTTCTTCGTTTGGCAGTTTGATTAATTTATTTCTCGTTCTTGCAGATTGCTGTAAGGGGCTTTTGTCACCCAGTGTTTTCCATGGGACTCTAGTCGAAGTGACTGCTTATATTAGCCTTTTGTGTACCCAAGAATGTTCATCCGTTTGGAACTGAAGGGTTTTGAATGGTTCAAATTTGATCTTTACTACACACACTCATTGATAGTTCTGAAAAGGGATTTTTTTTGGACGAATCAATCCTTGACATTTCCATGTGTATTGTTTTGAAGAATTAAATGGCTGGGCATAGTACTTGGGTGCAATGCGGCTTACATCTTTTTGAGATGCATTATATTTAAGTCAAAGGAGAGGGAAGGAGTGTATGACCCAAGAATATGAAGTTGTAGTAAAGGTGCTTTTCCCACAATAACTTCTGGAGAAGTCCCACAGTGTCTTCATATATGTGACATATGTACCATTTATACATGCTTCAGGTGTTCTTTCCTGGCCTTTTCTCTCTTGTACAGCTTGTGTGGCTTCAAGAAGTCATGAGCAATTTCATAATGGTGGTCATAAACCTAAGTGGCTGTAGCTTCATGCAAGCTCCATGCAGCTTGTAGAGTCTAGCAGGACTCTATGATATGAATGTAGTGTTTCATCCATGTTTAGTTTGTTCTCAGTAGTGATTCACTTCTTTTTAAATAATGAAAATAGCTTTTCTGCAACACTGAAATGCCAGTAGCATTTTCTGAGCATTTTCTTCAAGTTTAACTTATTTGTGTGCTGATAGTTTTATTCTGCAAATAGTTGAATATATTACTATGGCTTCAGTTTAGATATAAATTCAGTTATTCTGTGTAAAGCAATATGTCATTAGAGGAGCATTACATCTTAATTTAATATGACATTCTCTTGCTTGCACATGTTACAGCAACATTGCATTATCTTCAAGACTTAGCTGTGTCTGGGTTATCTCAGTTTATGCTCAAGATGCGCATGTAAATTTTATTTTTGCTTTGATGAGGGTAACATTGTCTATGAGTTCCTTAATTTCTCATGCATTGTTTGCAGCAGTCATTTAACTGATGATCAGAAGTATCTCTAAAATGTTTCACCAATAAAAAGAGGTACTTTGGTTCAGATAGGTCATGAGATTATTTTATTGTACTGATCACGTAACCCCTTTTTTGCTGCAGGGCTATGCAGGCTTCTGAGCAACAAATTGAATAGACTAGCTCTTCAAATCAGGAGAATGAAAGGATATTTTGGTAGTAAGATATAGCACATGACATGAGGTATTGGCCTAAATTCATGACTGATACAAACCTTTATGTTATGCCAGCAATGAATGTGGCCCATTTTCTGTGCCCCACTAGGTATGACACATATATACCTCTCTGTGGCTACTGAACACCATTCCCTCCCAAGCAGTTGAAGAGATATCATTTTAAGAGAGTGTTGAGAGCCTCTTAGCACAAGGACTGGGCATTCACGTAGTTGTGTTTCCAGCTTTGCCATGGAAACCGTACTGGACTTCATACGAGGATGTCATCTCTTCCTGCCTTTGTTTTCCCATTTGTTAAACAGAGATCACAGAAAAAATGTTATTATTACAGTAGTTTAATGTTTGTGAGAGGAATGTATAAGCACTACAGCCTCCTATGGATGGTACGTCTCATTGTATGTGAACAGTTGTCAGACTATGAGTGTTTGTAAGGGGTAAAACAGTTCTTGAAGGCTCCCTCTCCAAACAATGCATACCCTGAAAACAAAACCGTCCTTTCTCTTTTGTTTCTTTCATGCCTTTTTTTTTTAAGGTTTTCTTTTTCCTTCAAGTGAGTTGCAATTTCAGTAGTTTAGTAGTTGCTGCTATTAAAATAAGCAATAAATTAAGAAAATTCTTGGGCAAATCATGAACAAATTTAAGTAATTATTCATGAAATCACTTGGGATGTAGTGGCTGGCAGAAGATGGGAAAAGCAGAGTGTTTCTTGCGTGGACACAGGACCTCCTTGGCTGGCACAGCACTGGGAGCCTTGGATAATTTCACGTGAAGTTTGTCCTGCTTTCTCTCACAGCAGGAACATATTTCTCTATAAGAATTCATCTGGGGCTGCTAAGCCTTTTGCAGTGGAGTTTACATCAAGTAGTGAAACAGACCATGAGTTTCTGTGAAAAGCAGATAGTTTTGTCTATTCTGTCGAATATTTGTGGTATACGAGGGCTGCTTGTGTAAGCATTCAGTGCAGGAGGTCATGTATACTAAAGTAAACGGTATAATGCGTGGTAGACTTATCTGTGAAGAAGTATTGCTGTCTATTGTGGGTATTTGTATAATTAGGCCATGACTTAGTAAAATTTCTATATTGGTGGACTGTAAAATTGCATGAGTAGACAATGTGAGTTTGACTTTAATTAAATCTGTTCGTTTGTTTTGTCTACATATCTGAAAATTAGATGTTAGGAAATGTTTATCTGAGGTATTTTCATCTGGGCACTGGTACGTTTTCAGTGAATAATTTCAATTTAGTATGGTAATGATTGTTTTCGAGTGTGCTTGTAGGTGTTAATTAGAAATGTGACTTCTCTAGAAAGCGTAGGCCAAGAGTTATTTATGAGGTATAGAATGAAATATGAAGTTTATCTATATTGTATATACACAGTGCAGTTATTCCAGATAAAAAGATAAATACCAAAAAGATCTTGTGATTGCAACATTTATAATCACATGGTACATAGATACAAGAAAATTTTGTGACTTTCTCATTTTTTTAGGTGCTGTCCCTCTGGGGAGAATTGACGCACAGACGCATATATATGTGTGTATATATAAACATGTTTCCTACTTATAAAACTTCTCCCAGAACAGAAAAAGTAAAATTAGATTTTTGTAAGCTGGAGTGATGTGCATGTTCTTATTTGCAACATATGGTAAAGTAATCTTTCAATTTTATTTTTTAACAGTATTCTATAATATAAATAATCTAGTCTTTTCTTCCGCAGACTGTTTAATTCAGACAGGTTGAAGTTGCCTCCAAAGATTGGCGTCAAATTGAGGAAATCATTCATGTAGTAAATAAGATAATTTGTTTCCACCCAAAAAGATTAAAATACAGATTTTTTTATTTTACTTTTCCCCCATCTGATTTAACACATACAGTACCTGTGTCTCTATGATTCTGAATGCATTTTGGAATTAAGTGCCTCTGCATGGATTTCTGTTCTTCATTTTCTGCACTGCACTTTTAACTTGAATTTTCTGAATTTCAGTTAGTATAGTCAATAAAGGTCTGTCTGTATTTCCAGACATTAAGAAGTGTTTATATAATTTCAAAATTTGATAGGAAACTGATACTCCTTATGAAAGCAGACCTAGTAAAAATAAATTACAAGTCCTCTCAGTTTGAGTTTTACTGTATATAACCAATTGGCTCCTGTTTTTTGTGCCATATTTACTTCAAGAATTTTTATGCTGCTCATTTTTAGGTCTTTATAAAATCTGTTGTCATCCTCATTCTTCCACTGGTGTTACAGAATATCAGCCTTACTGCTTATAGTTAAGTAGCAGTTATTAAACATATTTATGAGAAAATTCTGCTTGATGGAAGTGGAACAAATGTGAAGCAAGAGGGTTTTTTAATATTTTTTTTTTTTAGTTTAGGTTTTGGCCTGAGATGATCTCTGCAGATACATGGTCTTGGAATACTGTATGGAAAGTGATCTGTCAGGATTATCTCTCTTAAGCCCTGCCTGTGAAGGGAAGACATACCAAGGACCTATAAACTGCCTGACAGCATGTGGACTCTTTCACTTTTATTCCAGTGCATGACTGCCTTTTCTCAAACCTTAGATGCATAAACACTCTGGCCTATTGCAAATAAAGTAGTCCCAGTATTAAAAACTTGTAACCTCCCAAAAGCGAGTTTGCCCTCCATAGCTTTTGCAAATTTACTCTTGGAGGATGGATTCAGATGACATGTATCAGCCTTGCACAAGCTGTGTTTCTTTGTGCTGCACACACATTTTTCACCCTTCAGGCGCACAATCTGCTGTTTGCACATAGATGCTGTGGTGCAGTTCGCTTCGGGCGTGTGCCGTGCTGCTCATGTTCTGTACTACCTGAACACTGTAGTCAGAAGTGTTTTACTCGGAAAAGGTGACTTTTGTTCTTGTTGTTCTTATGATGTACTGACAGAAAAACAGACACAGGTAAAATACGAATGTGTATAAGGGATGA
The DNA here is from genome assembly GCA_025447955.1 of Psilopsiagon aurifrons. Taxonomy (NCBI): domain Eukaryota; kingdom Metazoa; phylum Chordata; class Aves; order Psittaciformes; family Psittacidae; genus Psilopsiagon; species Psilopsiagon aurifrons. Next base: position 432 of record JAOEHY010048262.1, on the reverse strand, counting down.
AGCAAACCCTTAATACTTAAGCTTGCAATGGGAAACTGCTTGTCCTCAGCCTAACAGGGCACATGTAATTAGTTATGCAGTCTTCTGATACTTATGTTCTTTTAGGTGATAGTGGTAGTTTTGGGGTTTACTTAGAAAAAGGACCAAAAAAAAAAAAAAAAGACAAAAGCAGCAGTCTGATGCTGAAAATTTGTCTCTTATTATAATGTGGTCTGTATGGGAGTTACCAGTTCTTCTGCAGTGGATGTGTCGTGGTTTAAGCCCAGCCCTAACTAAGAAGACCATGCAGTCTCTGTCTCACTCCTTCCCCTTCCTCCCCCGGCTCCCAGAGGGATGGGGAGGAGAATTGAAAGCGTGTAACTCCCATGGGTTGAGATAAGAACAGTCCAGTAACTAAGGTATAACACAAACCACTACTGCTACCACCAATAA
>JAOEHY010048258.1:0-16721 GCA_025447955.1 Psilopsiagon aurifrons | reverse complement strand
GTCAAATCCCTCTAAAATAGCAAATACTTCCATAATACTACTACTCGTCCAAAATTCATCCACTGGGAAACGGTCTAGTTAATCAGACAACATTCATCACTTTGAGGGCAACAACTGATTCAAAGAAATTGACCTATTTAAACTAGTCATAAAAAAAAATCCACTAATATATACACGAGGAGTACCACCATTTCCAGCAATCTCCTCAAAGGAAGTCAGAGGGATACATTTGGTCTTACCAAGCTCATTCATTGCATGCCTGTGTTCTTCATCAAATGAAAGTTTCATCAAAACACACACTGCAGGACAGATCTGATGATCAACTGGTGCAGGCACTGAACCAGAAACAGACAAAAAATTAGTATTCCTAGGTGATTTTGTCTAGATCACACGTTTTCCAAAGTGAAACCAGTGTTAAAATAAATCAACTGCACTTTTGTTCAGGGTTTCTATCTTCCTAGTAATCCATGAAGAGACAATTAGTTAAGAATGTTACTAACAAATGTGAACCAGAAATACACTTGATGCTGAAACAGAAATTAGGGAGAATCCTGAGTGTATGTATTAAGTAAGAAACATGACTCCCAGTACAATAAAAAATTATCCTACTTCTAAAAATTAATAATCTTACCGAAACAAGTCAGAAAATTCAAGTATTTTGGTGACACTAAATAATATGCCACCTAATGTGAAGCTGCTTCCTATGTCCTTAGGAATGGTTTGTGAGCTACATTCTGGCTAATGCACAAGTGGAATTGGTATACCTTGTTCTGAGCCACACTCCTGCCACATGATTCTCGTGGTAAGCTCCACACTCATGGTGCAACTCACTGACTTCGGAAGTACATTTTGTCACAGATGATGCCTGACAGCCTGTATTTACAAATTGCTCTCAACTCAGAAAAGCAGCTAAGCAATCCAGAAGGTTAAAACTTTTTTCTGAGCGTTCGCTGAAAAAACTCATATTCACTTACCTGTCACTTCTTTTGTATTTTAATACTAAAATACTACTTACATGTAACATTGTAAGTAACACTTTGTATTATAGTGAATAGACTGAGATTATTTAATTTGTACTCTCTGTCTTTCTCCTAAAATGTGCTATCTACTGAACACATTTTCACAAAAAGCAATTTGGGATTATTTATGTAGATTGAAGTGTAGAACAGAATACGTACATATTCAATATTAACTTACAGATTACATGTATAAATGACTTGAATTATTATCTGGAAAGCACACCAAGCTTTATGATCTAAATAAAAAGTTTATAAATAAGGTATCTGTAGTTGATACTATTTCCTACCACTACCTCAGCTTAAACATACATCTATACAAGCACATACATAAGAAAACTCACATACATTCAACAAGAATTCAGATCAAAGTTGTACTTTCTATAAATTCACTGTTTTCAATATATCCTCGAAACATTTTTATACAGCTTCCAAAACCTACTTGGGTTTTTGTCTTGGTCCATTCCTTGCTCATGTGCTTCCTGCCATTCCCAACATGTTTCACAGTAAGCACGGATCTGCTCCAGAAGATGGAGAACGCGAATTTCCCGTCTGCCTCGCTTATCATCAGGCTGGGAGTGAATGATGTTATGCAGTGCTGCGCTGGCTCTGGCACGGGCCTCTTTACTACCACGAGAGTTTCCTAACAAGACAGAGTCTTTATCGTTGCCATGTAAAAGCTGGATGAGGAGAGGAAGACATCCAGACTGACGCATGGCTATGCAGCTGTCCTGGGAGCTAGACATTGCTAGCAATGTTCTTGACATGTCATCTTTATCATGAGTACCAAGCATTGATAACAAAGAATACACCATTTCCACCTGCAGGTCAAATGATTTTAAAAATAGTTACATTTAAAAAGTATACATTAAATGAAAATGAAAATTGAATGTACACAAGAGCAAAAAAGCCCCTTCTTCAATGGTGCAAAATTTTTTGCTATTTAGAAATATTTAAGTACTACTACTACTTTGGCATTCATATTCTTAATGTATTTCACTTAGTGGTTAAATGGTGAGAAGAAGTAGGTCACAGATGTATGCAAATGTATTAATTTACAAAAGCAATGGCAAAGGCTTCTAAATTTTGTCTGTTCAGAAAGATAAAACAAATAAACATACTAATGAAAGTGTTCTGGTTTGAGAAATCTAAAATACATTTTAAATTAATTCTGTATCAAAAAATGCTCTGTAACAATCACACTTTCATGAAAAAGATATTTCAGTGGAAAACTTTGTCATGTGGTAGTAAATATAATCAGTCAAGACAAAGGGTAAGAATGATTACATAAATTTTTAGTTTATACTGTGTTTAAAAAATCTGACAGCCATGAATTTTAAAGTTTTCCTTTAAAACTATTTCAGATTAACTAAACATTATTTGTTATAATGATCAACTTGCATATGGAACAGCTTATTTACAGGAAATGCAAAGCTGAATTGTTAAATAAACATTTTTTCAAGTTTACAGGAATAAAATGAGTAAAGCAAATGCTCATTTAATATATGCAATATACTGAGCATTTGTCAAATTAAGTCAAGCCATGAAAACGCAGCATTACACATTTAACTTGAAGTAATGAAACTGCTCATTAAAAAGATGCAATTTTTGAGGGATTCCCTTGGCTGTCATTTAATGTAGTGATCAACACACTATTTCGTTTGTCTTTCCCACTGTATTTTCTTCAGTAATAGCTTTAGATCAAGAAACGCATTTGGTTCTTCCAGTGAACTTTTAGTAGATTAACAGGATGTAGAGGATGATTTTAGTCCAAACTCCTAAAGCCAAGATAAACAGGAACATTCAAAATCAAAGCTCAACATAAAGAAACTATCAAAGGGAATTGTAAAGTAGCAGCATGTGTTTTTTTCTATAATATACCAATTAAGGAAGAAATGAGACTTTGGACTCATTTTTCTTTAGACAAAGTTTTCTATGACTAACTAGATACTTGCATTGGTTACCAGACCTATGAATGATTTTATCTGGTTTCTTCAGAGGCAATTCAAATGTGCCTGAAGATGACCACAAATACGGCGTTATAAAAAAAATGGATAGCAGTGGGTAAACTAAGCAGCAAGTCTGAATCCTAGAACATGGGAAGCTATATGATTACATGCAAAATCCACTGAAATAGTCTTGGAGCTAATTTTATGACAGCCTAGCATCCCAGTTTGGAGATAGTGTCTTCCTGGTCTGTGGAAAATCAAATACAGTATTAAAACCAACCACCTGGATTCTTAAAGGAGAGTGAACTTTAAACTGCTTCATGCATATGCATGCCTCTTGACAGGTATTTCAAGTGGAAGCTTTAATCCAGTGTTATTTGGATTTGGAAGGCAAAGATTTTCTCTAAGAGTAGAGCTGAAAAAGCCACCAAAATCCAGCCTCTAAGTAGCAGAAAAAAATTAGGAAAAACTAAAAAAGGGCTTGTCTCTTTCATTATACACACAGACACATTTGTTTATGCATCTGTAAATGCATTCCTCTGTTTAGAATCTCTACCAGTTTCCCTTCTTCTCAGGCATTAAAATTAGCCTCTTCCTACCCCACAACACACTTAGATCCATCAATTTCTTTGCCTGTATCCTTCCATGCTCAGACCCTTTGCCTGCCTTCAGGGCTCTCCCATTGTCTGCAGCTTCTGGGAATTCTACAATTTCCAATGAAAACTCACAGACCTGCTGATGTCACCACCCACTGGTACACGCATAGAGTGCAGGACTGAAATGACATTACTATCACACTGGTTTAATTAAGCCTTGAAGTAGTTAATACTATGTCAAGCTAATGGGCCCAGATAACTGCGCTCAGCACACCACGGATAATACATACACTGCTGCTGATTCCAGAGGCAGTATAAACGCCAGTGGCTCATGAACTTAACGCTGTGTTACAGATTTGCCCTTTTTTTTTCCCCTTTCTTTTCATACTGCACAAAAACTTTGAGCACAGTCTTGTAAACATATTTATTACCATGAAAGGCTTACTTTTTTTTTGGGGGGGGTCGGTTTTCTCTCTTAGTAATTGCATTTTTGTTTTGTGCATTTGGCTTCTGGAATAGTATTTAGAGAACTGCTCTTGAAAAGGTTACTGTTCATCATGGATCAGCATCACAGGCTTTTTAGATATTCCAGTAATTTCTAGCAATCACTTTTTTCTTACTGTAACAATTCTTAACTGATGATCAGTAAGTAAAAAAAATACTCTGTGCATGTACTTTAAAAATTTTAAAAATATTCTAAAATTTAACTCTGATTTAAAATCACGTAGATCATTCAGGTAGTATTAGTACTACTGGTAGAAACAATGAGATTATTGTATTAGTAGAAATGTAGCATTAGCGACCTGTGGTTTGTAATCTTCGGTTACCTTGGTACCCAGATGACTTGTCAGTCTGCGAGGAACAGGATAATTATTACTAGAGCTCATAACACTGGCAGTCTCATGGTCCATTCGAGCAGCAGAACTCTAGAAATTTAAACAAAAATTCAGTATAAAAAAAAAATGGTCTGAGTGACAAAACAACTAACACCTTATTCAGCGTCAGTGCTGGATCATGAAATCATACTGACAGCAATGAACGGTCAACATCTGCTCAGTCCTCTCTGCCTCAACACAAATTAGAGCTCACTGTTAAACAATTTTGTTAACTAGTTTTGCTGAAATCAAGTCTCAACAGAGTTGCGTTTTCAAAGGACTTATTTTATACTTACTATTTTCACAGAAGAGAAGTAGACTTCGCAACACACTGAATTACAATTTTTACAGTGAGAAAAAAACAGCCCCAACTTTTATGTCACATTACATAGTGCACAGGGGTAAGTCTGTACTACTTCAGAACACAATCAGGTACGCAAGAGCTGACAAGAAGAGATTCACCCGGACAAGGAATAACACTATTTAAATCTGTCTGTATCAAAAGCGAATTAAGAGTGGATGAATCTCCTTCAGTTTAAAACAAAAAAATATAAAATAATAATGACCCTATTTTCTATAATTTTCCTAGAAAATACTATAAATAGCATGCTTCTACCTGGAGTAACAAGACCCAGTTATTAGCATCTTTGTCCCCTTTTAATCAATTTTGCATATTTATATTTTTCCTTTTATTTTTTACCATCTTTTATCCGCTCACTCTCTTTGCCCTCACTCCCACCCCCCAGGTGCTTGCTTTCTTTTTTTCTGCTTCCTATCTGTGAGGTTTTCTTCCTTACATCCCTGCTTTTCTGTTCACTTTGGGGAACTTAAAAATACATTTGACTAGAATACTTTCAGTATCAAAGCACTGTTTCAGTATCAAAGCTACTGAGGTAGTCACCAGTCTCTGGTTAATCCTCTGCAGAAGCTAAAATCTTCTCATTAAAATACCAGCTTAATTTGCAAAAGAATGTTTTCAAGCTATCTGGATCCTGAGAATATTCTTTTTTCCCCAATAAAAATTTGAACCACACTGTTTAAAAACATAGGAAAGACATTTAGAAATAATGCCTGCGTTTTTGTAGGTGCACTAAAAGGAAGAAGACAAGTATTCCTCTACAATATTTCCTGTTCATACAGCTCAACATCTTACGTTGAAAGTGACTGTAAATGAAAGGTAGGAATAACTTCATGCAGTGTTTGCCTAGAGAGGAAAAACTTCTAGATATACTAGACTATTTAAATGCACATTATTATACTCATTTCACTCTCCCATTTGAATCCAGAATATTTTATGCACACTACCGAATAATTGTTATGCTAAGAGTGTAACTAGAATGATTTAAATTCATGTAACTTATTCTAATATAGATTTCCTTATTTTCTCTGTTAAATATAGGAAAAATTGACAACCTTAAAGCTCAGACCAAAAAATGTACTGGATTTTCCCAATTATTCATTTAAACAATCTGTGTAAAAGGTATCAACTCTGATTCAGATAACTATTTCTTTCAGAGCCATCACTTGGCCTTGCTACTTGAGGATACCAGGATACCCAAATGAAGTGTAACTACATTCCCTCCTGGCTCCTAAAGACTAACATGAAAGAACTAATGTAAGGTGTGTAGCCACTCATCTGAGAAGACGGGAAACGACAAGGAGCTGTTACATAGACCTTCTTGCATAGAACCTTCTCCTTCAAAATCTCCCCCATCTGTCTTCTTCAACTTGTTTTCTCCTTTCATACTTTACTGTCTTTCACTCATTGTTTTACTATGTTTGCTACTTAACTCTATCAGTAAGGTTACTGTCCCTACTTTGTGGCATATTTTCTTACCAAAATAGACACTATCGCTAAATTCCTTTACAAAACAAAGGTATGAAAAAATTTACTTTAGAGGCAGGATAGTGAGCATAATGGAAGAGAAGAAAGCTGAAAGATGGTGCAGAAAAGGACATAACTGAATCCTGACAAATTCTGGATTCAATAAGCAGTGTTTCAATTAACATCAGTTATATGACCACAAAACCCATGAGAACCAAATGGCTTGGTTAAAACTTTATTTGCATTGAACAGCGATTGTTCAAAGTATATAATAAATAACTGTTATGCCAAATCCATCAAATCTCCTCTGTCTGGACCTGTACTAAAAGTAAATAGTCCCCAGATGTATGTCTTAACACAGATTCAGTGCCCTGGCCTTACCTAGCACCAGAAGGAGCAAGTATGCATGTTTTATAACCTTTAATGAAGTGAAGTTCAAAACTGAAGAAACCCTCAATGTAAGACCTCAAATGAAGTATGAATAAATCTTCTGCTTGTGTAAGTCTGCCAAGACATCACAATCTCTTTTTCCTTCCTTCCCCGCAAAATGTTGTCCAGAAAAAAACCTGATCCATTCACTTTAGATAGATGATACAGCCCCAATGCATCAATTATTTCAATACATTATGCTTTCTGCTCCAAAGTGCACTGAATTATTGTCTTCCCAAAAAATAAAGCTGTCATAAGAATTAGAGTCAGAGCCTCAAGAAACTGCTCAGATACGACTGACAGAACAGAACTCCAAACTGTGATGAAACATATTTTAGAAGCAAAATTATGGGCTGTACTTAATGTTTAATGTTTAATCAAGTGAGAAGTGTTAGCTAAACCACAATTCTGTCTTCTTGTACAACACACTTTCACAAGTATTTAAATCATTTTATTTCCCTGGAGTAGCAAAAATATTTTGCCTATGAATTCAACTATTAAGTTTGTAGTGTGAAGTTTCAAGAACACAAATAACTAGTGGGAATGGCCAGCTACAATTAGAAATCATGAAGGGAGTAATCATTGGCACATGGTAAATAAATCAAAGTATATTTAGCCAAAGGAAGAAGTCATAAATTTCTACAAATATCTGTTTTAAAAGAAAAGTAAAGAATTTAATGTACCCCTCAAAATATTCCACTAATAAAAGGAACAAGGAACAATATATTTAGAAGCATTTAACTAACCCTTCAGCCCACTTCCAGATTACCTGATTGATACTACTGTTTTAAAGCTTTATGTAAAACAGTATTAAAGAAACACTAATGAGAAACCTGCTATTTGGTTCTCCATTTTTTAATTTTATTTTTTTAATTACTGATAATGTCTGTGATAATTTCTAAAGTGAAAATTCAAACAATGTTCCATAACTAAATCATATCTCTAGTGTTACAGCTCACCTACAATAAAATACATTTTCCACAGTAACTCTTGCTACTTCCTTCACAGCATTAGGCTCATTAATTATTTAAACAAAACACAAATGCTTCCTGCGATATCGAATATTTATACTTCGTCTCATTAATACATCTCTTTCCAACAAGTACAAGAAATTTCTCATGTACAGATGGAAGAAAAACACAGATGTTTTTAATATGGGAAGGCATACAAATGCTGTGAGGCATATACCAATACAGAAGGCATTGTACATTTTGAGTATTTAATTACACAAGCAACAAACAAAACAATCAATTTACCTGACCAGTACTGCTAGTTGCCATGCTGACTTCTGCTGCTCCTTGAGCTTCATTCTGCCTCTCTGTTTCATGGGAACCTGCATCATGCTTGGTTTGGGGTGCTCTCTGTTAACATAAGGGTTTATGAAATTATGTACAGGAATGACGCATATTTTACCATTCAAACCTTTACAGACTGTGACTGTATCGGTGCTGCATCCTCACAAAGCCATGGAACAGTACTTTGTACTTCACAACCCTAAGCCTCAAAAATTAACAGATGAGACTGGCTGTCTGCAAAAACCCGCAAGATGAAAGCGAAGCACATCCTCTGAGGATTACAGCCCTTCAAGACAAAGGATTTGCTATGCCACACATAAACACCATTTTCCACCAGCTGTGCTCACATTGCTATCAGGAATGTAATGGAACTGGAACAAACAGCTGTCTTCTCTGCAATGTCACGTGAGCTGTGAATTTACTGGAGACTACAGCTAGCATAGTTCAATTAAGCTTTGCATTCAAAGATAAGAAATTTCTGCATTAACAGAAAGCTATCTGTGGTGTAAGAATCCTTCTGCATTTTAAAGACAAACAGTACAGAATAACCATTTTGATGGAGAGAAAAATTATACAGCCTGATATTGTTCCATTTAATATTTACCGAAATAAACTCATCTGGCAAGCTGGTACAGGCATGTTTCAGATCCTACAGGAGACCCAATTTTCTACACATCTACATGAACATTAAACTGGCATCTCTGCCACTTACAGGGATCATGAGATCAACACAAAAATCAGGCTGTTAAGTACAGTTTCTTAATAGAGCCAACAGAATAACTGAACAAGTACAAAATGTGTGAAGTATATAAACTCATGAGTGTGTTTAAAATGTTTCAAGTTTTCAGAGACGTGAATAACCCTGTCTATGGAATTGCAAATCTGGAGCTGAAAGCATGATTACTCTCAAAGTATTAGTTTTGCCCCCAAACCTAAATTTTTCAGATTCAAGAATCTACTACTTTAACAGACAACATTCTTGAACCTCTCTCAATTAATGTGTTTCACTACACTTGGTATATTAAATTAAGCTTACGTGTGCTTCCATGTACATACACTGAAACTTCTTATGTGGCTGGTGATTAAACTCACTACAGTATCACTGGCATACTAACTCTATTTGAAATTCAGAGCAGCTCTGCAGAGAAGGACTTGGGGGTGTTGGTCAGTGAGAAACTTAACATGAGACAGGTTCAGTGTGCACTCGCACCCAGAAAGCCAACTGTATCCTAGGCTGCATCAAAAGGAGCGTGACCAGCAGGTCAAAGGAGGTGATCCTGCCACTCCGCTCCGCTCCGCTCTCACCCCAAGTGAGACCTCACTTGGAGTATTGTGTGCAGTTCTGGTGTCCTCAACAGAAAAAGGATATGGAACTGTTGGAACAACTCCAGAGGAGGGCCATGAGGATGATCAGGGGACTGGAGCACCTCCCATATAAACACAGGCTGAGAAAGTTGGGACTGTTCAGCCTGGAGAAGGCTGTGTGGAGATCTCATAGCAGCCTTCTGGTACATGAAGGGGGCCTACAGGGATGCTGAGGAGGAACTGTTCATCAGGGACTGTAGTGATAGGACAAGGGCTAACGGGTTCAAACTTGAACAAGGGAAAGTTTAGATTGGATGTAAGGAGTATGATAAGTCAAAGAACACATTAGCATTAGATAAAGTAGTAACACGAGGAAACTGAAAACAATGATGGGTTAATATTTTTCGTGGGTGAGGTAAGAGCAGCTGATGTTATTCACATCAACTTTAGCAAGCCTTCAGACATTCACACAGTCAACTTGTCAATGATGATGTTACGGGAGACTATGGGTAGACAGTGATATGGACTGAAAACTGCAGAACAGCTGGGCACCAGCAGGTTGCGATTACTTGCCTGAAGTACAGTTGAAGGCAAGTCACTAGCATGTACCTCAGGGGTCAGTACTAGGAACACTACTACTCATCATTAATGACCTGGATGCTGGGACCCACTGCACCCTCACCAAGTTTGCAGATGACAGAGAACTGGCAGGAAAAGCTGATACACCAGAAGGTTCATCTACTTTTAAGAGGGAATTGGACAGGCTGCAGAAATGGGCTGACAGGAACCTCATGCAGTTCAACAAGGGAAAGTGCAAAGTCCTGCACCTGGGGAGGACAACTCCACACACAAGAACATGCTGGGGGCTGCCCAACTGGAAAGCAGCTTGGCCAAACAGTACCTGAAGGTCCTGGTGGACAAAATGAACATGCTAGCAATGAACCCTTGTCGGAAAAAGTCCAACAGTATCCTGGGCTGCATTAAGAACTGTGTTCTTAGCAGATTGAGGGAGTTGATCCTTCCTTTCTACTCAGCTGGTGAGGCTACATCTGGAGTACTGTGTGCCATTCTAGCCTCCCCAACACAATGAAGACACAGACTTACTGGAGTAAGTCCTGTGCAGGGCCACAATACAGAGTGAAGCATCTCTCATACGCAGAGGGGCTGTGAGAGATGTGACAGAAGGCTCAGTGGGGATCTTATCAATATGTCTCAACACCTGGATTAACTGGAAGGAACTTAACTTGAAGGACCAGGCAACATTAATTATACGCATTACTGTCTGCTTCACTTATAAAACCAAATTTTCCCCAAAATCCTTTATGAAACCATTGTTTTTCAAAATGGAAAAGTAAACAACCCTTAGTAATCAAAGTGCTGCTCTCAGCTTTTACAGCAGTTATTCTGTGTGAAGAGAAACCACAAAATACTCAAGTCCAACATACGATTTATATTTAATTTACCAGTACAAGAAATGGAGTTGACCTTGTAAGTGAATTTCCACTGTGAGAGCAGTTTTTGCTAATGGCAATTAGTACTATGAACTTTGCAATTTACAGGAAACATTATCTTGTATTTCTTAACATAGAACCCAATATTTAAACATTAAACATATGTCAGGCTTCTATAATGAAGTCTAACAGAAACTGACTGTATTCACCCTTTTTTAAAGCTTCTCTCTCAAAAGATAAGCAAACCATAAATATGCTTACCAGGGATTCATACTTAGAAAGGCATGTAAATCTGATTGCTGTAATTATTTGCTAAAACAAAGACTCAACCTTTCTATTACACTCCAATTCAGCAATTTTACTGAAATTTATTACTTAAACTTTCAACTTGGTACATCACTATTAAAGTTCAATAGTAGCATGAAGACTGAGCCAAGCATTTTACCCTCAGTTCACTGATAAGAGGGCAAATTAACAGCCTGCATATATGGACTAGTTGATTAACTGTGACACCACTAGCTGATGGAAATAATTCTGCCTAGACTTCATTAAAATAATTTTACTTTTTTTTTCATTTGTTATTTTTAGAAAAAGACACAGACCATAATCAAAGGCAAATAATTACTCACTAACCTCTGCTTCAGCTGCTTGTGATTGTAGAAGTTGTCGTATACGGAGAATGTCCTTCTCTATTTGCTGAATTCTCGCTACCCTCACCTGAAATGAATATATTTTCGTATTTGATTTTGTTCAAAAACTCCTTTTACTTCCTGTATAGAATGACAATATTAAGAGCTTTTTGCAAATACTGCTGACTACATGTGATAATTCAAGTGTCCTACATTGCATGACTGCAGGCCTCCAAAACGTAGTGAGTAGCTGTCTTTCCAATAAAACTGGTACTCATTTGGACATAACAAGTCATCACACAATACATACTGAAATATAAAAAAATGTGGCGGTTACATTCCATGATTTTCCTGTTTCTGAAATGGGCATTTTGTGCAGATCTTTAGCAAATTATTTGACTTTCATCCCAAATGTTAGAGTTCTACTTGCTTTACAGAGATTTGAGATAAATTCATATTTACAGAGTGTCACAAAGGAATGAAATCCCAAATGACTTTTATTACATTGAGTTACTATAATGATTTGGGAGTTTTGCTTATGCACAGCCTCTGAACAGTTCTGGCTTCTACAAATTTCAAATAATTTAACAGGCTACACATGAAGAAAATTACATACTGCTTCTTTGGTTTGCCTGAGATTTTATGGACATCTCTGAATCAGGGTCTTTTGCAGCCATATTGCTACTCGTTTCCCACTGTAACCATTCTGTGGTTAGTAAAAGGAATGTTAAAAACCCCAAACACTGCAGGATACATATCCTCCATCTATGTTGTACTGCAAAGCACAGGTTGCATCATGATTCTGTGAAACAGTAGGTGTATAAAGTTAAATATTCCTATATGAGCTTGATAATGTAATTGTACAAAACACTGTATTGACAGTATTTGACTTTAAAAGTTGGGAGAAAATAATGAGCCCAACTGTATCACTAGCTGGTATGAACAGAATACCAAACTGATTAAACAGGAGTTTTTATGTGTTGCTCAAATGGACACACAGATGAAAAAAAAAAATCCCAATTCTTCTATCTGATTAACATTTACAATGCTATACTAAGAAAGGAAAGACTTCGTGTATCTAGTGGACAATTAAAGGATAAAACCCTAAAATATTTCATTATCTTCTTGATGGCAATTTTTCCCTAACATAATTAAAAAGAACTACTTCAGGGACAACTTAATTGCTTTCACAGTGATGTAACTATAGTCAAATCCTTTCTCTGAAAAACGTAGTCTATTCTCTGCCTCAGTGCATTAAGAATTTTACCAGCAGCCCAGCCTATTCTACTTAGCTCATTTCAGCTCACTCTAGCCTAAGCTTGTTAACAATAGAACTTTCCTGGAATTTCTCATGTCAATGTCCTAACACTTTCCCCTACAACAGGGCTATCCAGGCATGCACAGTGAATCCTGAGACTGCTCTACTTTCACTCAGGACTGGATGATACAATTTGCACAGCTGAATTTATGCAGGGCATCACCACTGCTGCTAAACCTCAGTAACATAGCCATAGGGCTTCCAGATCAGAGCTAGTTATTATCCAGGCAGATTAAACTTGGGTCTGTCTGAGTACATCTATAGAGACAAATTCCTATACAGTCTTTAGGTACATAACTGACAATTACAGGGTATGTTTTGCTCTAACCACAGGAATTTTCTGAAAAGTCCTACTAAAGTGCTCACTTTAACATTTCAAGCAGCTTTTCTAATTACAAACAAAATTAATTTGAAATGTCTCTTAGGTAGCAATATTTTGTGTTGGGTAAACCTAGCGAGAAAAATGGAGCCTAAAGAGACTATTTTTATTGAAAAGACTTACTTCTGCAGTAGTTGCCATAAAAAAACCCAAACAAAATGGAGTATTATTTTACCAAGTTGGTTATTTATCATCACTGCAAACAACTGGTAATAAATAATTCAAATTGCCACTCTACTGCAGTGGGGGTGTAATTCTTATAACCAGCAAAAAACTGATCATTCCATTTACAGGTTCCATACAATTACATTCTATGTTGTATTTCCAAATGTATGTAACATGATTTGCATACAGAATTGTACCTCATTGTAAACGCGAAACAACTCTAGGTGAGAGCAACCAACTCCCAGACTTGTATGTGAGTGACATTTTACTTGAATACCTTATTTTCAGAAATGATTCCTTGCTACATGGTTCCCAGTTAAGAAAACCTAACAACAGCTGGATTTTATTCTAAAGTTGAAACACGATAAAACCCATCATGAGTGATGCAAAATAAAGCAATTGCAACTACATGTTTAATGCTAAAATGGGAAAAAAACTACAAGCAAATAATAATAAAAAATACATTCTTTCAGAAAAATTGTCTCCACAAGGTCTTCTTTAAACAGGCACAGGAGGATGCTTTTTGCTGAGCAGTTAATTCTTATACTTAGATTCCTTTTTTAGTATTTGAATGGCTAACTAAATGGTCTAAAGCTATCACTGTGTTTACACATGGTTTAAAAATATAACTATCAACAATTTAAGAAAAATGCAGGAAAACTTTCTATTCCTTCTAGTAATGAAAGGCAAACTATACCTGTGCTCGCTTCTCCATGTCCTGACAAGTACCAAGCTGTTCTTCCATTGCAGCTCTGATTTGCCTTGCCTCATACTCCAACTGCCTTCTGGTCATATCTGTTTGCAAGGAGAACTGAAATTGAAGTACAGAGAAGGCATTTTAGCAAACAGCATTTACATAAACTATATACTTATCTGAACAAAGCAGAACAGTTACTTTTTCACAGTAAACTTCATAAACAAACAAAATGTAGTAACAGGTGCTTAAAAAAATTCTGCATTATTAAAACAAGAATATATACTGCAAGTTTTGCCAAATAATAAATACAGAAGACAAACATTGAGACCGTATCATTCATCACAAGCCAGGAACATCCGGCTACTAATCGGACATCTTCATTAGCCTTGATACCAGTCACTTGACTATGAACAGTCTGGAAACATCGAAGTAAAAGCTTGGAGCAACAATACCTGCATAGGCTAAAGCTCCACTTTACTTGCTGTTATTAAGAGCTGCTGCGTAGATTGTCTTTTAGGCTAATAATTGCTCTCAAAACTAAAATAATCCACTAAGTAACAGACTGGATAGAGAAAAGACCTGTAGGGGAAAGAGCTGAAGAAGCGTACTGACAAGTAATTAATTTTTCAAAAGGAGTTTTCAGTCTTCCCCTGTATCACTGACATTTATACTGATAGGTATGAATTGTAATGTGTAAAATTATGTGTGAAAGATTGCATTATTTAGGCTATATTAGCTGCACATAGTGAATAAAATTTTTTGTATATTAAAATGATAGTAGAGTGCATTACTGAATTCATTAAATATACACAGTATCCAACCAGAGATCACAGCACCAGACACATGACCAAGCAAACTAAAAGTACTTACATTTTCAGTAAGGGGAAGACTATCAATCCTTTTAGTCAAGTTTTGAAGCTGGGCGTAATACCAGTCCTTCTCTTTCTCCTCCTTCTCAAGCTCCGCAAGCAAAAGAGATCTATTGAAAACAGAAGTAGGAAATGTTTCACTATTAAGACCTCATTACCACATGCAGGCACAGAAATAGGCACTGATACTCATTAAAAAAAGATTAAATGAGAAACAAGATTTGAAGAAGGCACTTAGAAGGCATTTGAGAAGGTGGGTGCAATTCCCTGGCCCAAAAACCTACCCAGTCTTTTATGCTAAGGAAGTCATTAGTTTCTTGTATATCAGGTCCATAACTATAGAGGGGAAAATACCTGTATGTTTCCACAAAACTACTCTGAAATCTAATGCCAAGAGGCATTCTGTGAAACAAAACCCAGTTATTAGTTGTGTGCTAAGTTCCTCTTGTAAAATGCAAGGGTATTCAGTTTGTGAAACACTGTCATTCGTAAGTTTTGACATGCACAATGGATGCCAGAAGCAAGGAAAGAACTTAGGAACCATCAGTGCTCCATAAAGAACATAATGCATGACCTGAGGGTGACTCCTCTAACTTAATAATGCAATTTTGCTTGAATAATGCTTTCTTTGAGATTACTAGCGGGTGTCACTGCTCTTTGAGAATCCAAAATTTTAACAATGTCCTTAAGGTCTCTCAGCACCAACCCTATAGGGTTAATATAGCAGGTTACATATAGCAGGTTGCCATGTATGTATGTGTGTATACATACGTGTAGCAGATTCCACTTCGATTTCATTGAAAACAGGCAACAAGTCTCTGTAGATGTGCCTGGTAAACCGCTCACTGAACTTAATATTGCTATCAGATGCTACACCAACCAGAACAACTCTTTCTCAGCCTCCGGGAACTTCTTGTGGTTAGAAGAACATTTAAGGTGGAAGAATTGTTACTAATCATGGAAAAAGAATAGATGGAAAAACCCAGCACAGCTATACCCCAAAACTGTTTTTTATACCCCAAAACTGTTTACCTCAGGATTTTCACAGTGTCAGCGAAAATTCTGTTCTCTGCCATACACTGACAAGTTCACTGAGAATGCAGCAAGGCAAATGAAGCAAGCTTTTGGAACTTAACACTATTTTTATCAGTTAACAAAAACTTTCCAATTCTAACTGCTTTTTCTAAAGGACGGGTATTTCAAAAGACTTCTCTAATGTGGTATCTCTAAAGCTCCCAACATATGAAGCTGAACGACTGCAGAAAATCAGTTTCTTCTTTTGAAAACCTTTTCTGCGTAGTTATGCCGATGCTATTCCCAGCTAAAAGAGAGAAGAGAAACAAACTATACGCTACTCAACTTGCATTATGTAAATTACAATTAATACGTCTACTCTAATTAGCAGGTGATAAGAAAACCTTGAAAACTGCAAAAGACAAACCAACATCAGAAGTAATCTGCAGTTGACTCTGAAAAGTTTTGTTGTTGATAAAGTGTATTACCAAACACACATGGAAATAGCCAGACAGAAAGCAGAAGATATCTAATGCCTATTGTATTCTAAACTGGCAATCTAAAATCATAACCCCTACACTTTTTTCCCTATTCTCTTTTTGACTTTCAGGTTAGAAGAGAGATAACAAAACGAGAAAGCAGCAATTTCACCTTCATTCTGGTAACTGAATCATTGGATGCATTTTCTTCACCTTTGTCGTGGTTTAAGCTGTAAATCAGCCATGCAGTTTGTTAACCCACCTCCCCCTCCTAAAAGAGCTGCCGCGGTTCAAGCTGTAAAACAAGCAGTTTTGTTCACTCACTTCCCCCTCCTTCTTCCCCCCCCACTCCAAAAATGGGGGGGGAGGGGGAAATGGGGAGAAAAATCAAAAGAATGTAACTCCCACGGGTTGAGATAAGAACAGTCCA
>JAOEHY010048253.1:0-15399 GCA_025447955.1 Psilopsiagon aurifrons | reverse complement strand
CAGTAAAGAATTTCTTCCTCATATCCAATCTAAACTTCCCTTGTTTAAGTTTGAACCCGTTACCCCTTGTCCTATCAATACAATCCCTAATGAATAGTCCCTTCCCAGCATCCTTATAGACTCCCTTCAGGTACTGGGAGGCTGCTATATATATCATAACCACAGTAACTGCACTCCAGACTTAATTAGAATTCTGAGTTAGTTATCAGACCATTATGCCAATCTACGACCCTGGTTATCAATAGCTATGATTGTGTTTTGTACTGAGCATCATAAGATCTCACCTGTACCTCGCTGGAAAATATTATGAATGGCAACTACTGAATTAATATGAAGGACATATGTGGTAGGAAAGGAAGCTTCAATCTTATAGTTTGAAATCTAAAATGCTTCTGAGACCTGGGGAGTAGGAAAAGAATGACCTAACCAGAAGTTTCATGACAACATATAAGCAGCACAAGATCTTACTGTGGTAGCAGAATTGCTTAATTTATGCAAAGAATTGATATATTGCTTCTAGTAGAGAACATTTAATTTCATTTCAGTGGATGTGAAATAGAACAGTACAGAAAAAGTTGTGTTTTATATTGTCATCGCTGTGTAATAGTACTCATCTTTCAGAAAGAAAGACAGGTGTTAACTTAGAGCCACAGAATCAACCAGGTTGGAAGAGGACTTTAAGATCAAATCCAACCATTATGCCAGGACTGCCAAATCCACCATGAAAGGATGTTGCTAAGGGCCTCATCTACACAGTTTCTGAACACTTCCAGGGCTGGTGATTCCACTACTCCCCTGGGCAGCCTGTTCCAATGCCTGATTGCACTTTTGGTGAGGAAATTTTTCCTAATATCCAATCTAAACCTCCCATTGTTTATGAGGTAGCAGCGTGAGGCTGTTACTTGGGAGAAGAGCATTAGTTCCTACGTATTTTTCTGAGTTCTAGAAAGCATCTGAGCTCCACTCTTCACAATTTTTGTTGTCCTGCTATTTGAAATTTCTTTTTCATCTTTGTTTTCTTGCCTTCCTGTATTTTTTGCTTTCACCACAGTGTGCCATACATATTTACTATTGTTAACAGCTATAAAATAGCTCTTCAGAATGGAAACTCTTACATTACGTTTCTCTTTGCTGCCCCTCCTCAATGCTCTTAAATTGTCTCACAACTATTTAAATTTAACTAGACTAATGAACTCATGGTCAGTTGCAAATTTTGCTACCTAAATATTTATGACAACTTTTAAACTTCCAAAGTTACTGCTGTCTTCATACCGATTTTGAAGCATTTCATTGTTAGGTCAAATCTGTGCATTTTTCTATTTATTTCTAAACAATAGGTGTATGAAGACAGCTTTTTCTGAACTGTTAAGTGCTTTTTGAGCTAAAGTAGCAAACCAAAAGCATCATCATCTGACTTTTGCTATTAAAATGTAAGATAATAATAGTAAAATCGACTTTTTGTATTAATCATTACCTGGATCAGCAGTTTATATAATACATGGAAGTTCTTTTCTTTTGGTACACTTACAACTTAGTGTCTTGTGATAAGAGAGATAGACACTGTAAAAGAGCCTTTTGAAAACGTATGAAATTCCTCAAGTCCGTATACATTCAAATTCTGTTGCTCTTCATACTTTTTCTCATGCATTCTTGAGAAGAGAATGTTTCAGTATAACGTGTCTATGCACAAAGTACTTTAAAGAAAATATAAAGGACTGGAATTCTTTGCTGGTTTTGTGATGTCTGAAAGGAATGGTAATCTCATATTCTTTCAGAACACCCAAAGGGTGTTTGAAGGCAGGCTATTTCACCTTCTGCTGTACTTGAAAAGTGAAACTCCAAAGGTATCCTCTTTGACTACTACACATTTTATTTGTTAGAATTACATTTCTTTCTAGGCTTCATACTTGAAAGTGGGAGGTTTGTCCTACAAAAGTGTTTGAAAGCTTCTACCTTCTTCATGTATGACTATTAGAACATGTAGGATATATTTAGTTTCTGTTTTTTACAACTGGATGTAGTGACTCACACTTTGTGGCTGTTCTTTTCAATTTTGAATCAATTATTCCTGAAAAGACTCATATACTGAAGTTGTCAGCTAAATATTTCTTACATGCCTGAAAAAAAAAGGCATCTTTGCAGAAACCCATCATTTGACAATTTGTTGGAGTCTGTGCTAGTGTTATATTTCATTGAATATTTCAATTTGGATTTCAATAATATTTGTTCATAGGTGCTAAATTAATGACATGACAAATCCAGGACCAAATTCATCCCTGATTGAAGCATAGGTTTACCACCTTAAAGTAAGTCTGTCTATTAACAAAATCAACATCAAGTACAAGAATAAACCTTCAGGGAACACTTCATTGAAATGAACTTCCTTATACTGTGTAGTTAAAGCACAGAGAAAAGAGAAGTTATGCTTAGAGCTTGTTCTATGGCTGCTACAAATAACCTGTATTTTACATAGGCAACTCAACAGTAAGTGAAATCTGTTAGCACATCTCATGTAGGATTTTACCCTGCTGGCTGGGGAAGAAGAGAAAACTGACAGCCACAGCAAATTATCTTGAGGAGCCCTTTCAGACTAAGAAGAAACAACTCCACTTAATATGAATCTTACATCTAAACAAAATGCAAATAACTCCATAAAAGACTACAGAGCTTCAAAGATTTAGATTCTTTAAGCTAAATTCTTTAAAAAGAATGAGAGAAGCAGAAAAAAACCGTCCTAGTGCATAGGCAGCATTACACAACAAGCAGACACTTTGTAAGTTCCTCCTGTCAGAACTTCTTCTGACTGTAATTCTTCCTTCCCAATGTCAACCTTGCTGTAGACATTTCCATGCCTGTGACAAGGAAAGGAAATAATATTCTCCTGTGGCTTTTGGGATCATTACGTATAATCATGGCAAAGCTCCTTTATCAGTACAAATCCAGTTTAGTGTGACATTGTTGGAGGTCTCTTGGGATGGCTAAACCTTTGAGGCTTTCTCATGTAACTCTTACTGTGTCAATATTGCTTTTAAGTATGTTTCTGACATACTGATAGACAGCTTTCCTTTAAAACAATGTTTTGTAGGTTCAGAGGAAAATTCTAGTTGAAAGGGACTTCAGGGACCTATCTGTAGTTTAACCCGCTGCTCTAAGCAGGGTCAGCTATGAAATCATACCCAGTTACTTATCCAGTCCAATCTTAAAATAGTCTGACTCTGTACAACCTCTCTGGGCAACTCGTTTTAATGTACGGTTGTGCTCATTGTGAAAAAGATTCTGTTTGTGTCTGGGCCAAGCCTCTCATTTCAATTTGTGCCTGTTGTTTCTCATCCTCCACTATCCACTTCTGAGAAAAAGCTCACCCTGTCTTCTCATTAACATCCTTGTAGGAGTGGAAAGCTAATGTTAATCCAGCCTGAAGCTTCCTCTTCTGGAGGCTGAACAAGACTTATTCCTTCCACCTCTCCTGTCAGGTCAAGTGCTCTGGACACTACCATGTTGTTTGCTCTCTGCTCAACTTGCTTCAGTAAAAAGCTCACGGATGTTCAGAATGTGGCAGTATTTTTCTTCAATTCCTGTGATAATACAGGAACTCTACTAGTCAAAGAAATGGTATTCCAAATAAAATTGCAATTTTTGGTATCACTAGTTATACAGGAGGTGTGCCGACTGAAATTTTAATCACATGTATTTTAGACATTAACAGCAGGAATTTTAGGACCACACACTGGTCCTGTTCTAGTTTCTTGCTTCATCAGAGTTAAGATCACATGTGACCTAGCTCACAAAAGAATGTTAATTTTATAACCTCCATTTAATGTGAATTATGGTTATGACAGTTGGATATTTATGTTTGTAAAATCAGCAACTCTACTTGAAGGCTGGCAGTGAGTAGCTGATTCTGTAGGACAGAACTGTAATAACTGGCTTTTACATGCAACAAACCAGGTGAAAAGTATAAAGCAGTTAAGGTTTATTCTGAAGCATCTGCCATGGTTAATACTTTATCTGAAATCAAGTCCAACATAAGAAATTACCTATTTTATACTGACAAACATGGGTTTTTTTTTTAAATTGTCTTTACCATGAAAATAGGTAACAACAAGGTTATATAATAATTTGAAACATGATGAAAGGGTGTAGTGAATTCTCTACCATTTTTTTTTTCCCAAAATGGTGAGATATCTTGTTGAAAGACCTTCTAGACAAAACAGCACCTAAGCAGAGGAGCTACAGTCACTGTAAGTCAGGCATTCAGATTAGAAATGCCTCTGACACAAAGCATATTGATCTAAGAATGCATTTTGAAAAAATAAGGAAAGAAAACAGGGACTAAAAAACAAACAAACAAACAAAACCACAAAGAAAGACAAAAAGAAATATTTTTAAGGAGAAATATTTTAAAAACAGAGAAATCTGAAAAGAATGGATGCTAATATTGGACTGGTTGTTCTATAAGTCAGGTGCTTAGCCTTTGCTCCTGAGGCTGTGAGCACCCTGCCAGGACACTGATTCAGCCCAGAGCTGCCCTACATGTTCCTGAGACGAGGAATGTACCACAAGCAGAAAATGTGCATTAAACCTTTATGGTGAATAAGCTGCAATGTCAGAGCAGCCAGACGTGCACAGTGTGATTGATTTGAGGATACGCAGCCCACCTGACCCTTTAGGAAAGCAGGGGGTGTGCTATGCAGGCTCCAAATGGGTTTAATACGGCTGTGCTGTAAAGAAGGGGATGTGGTGAGATCATGGGTAATAGCACTGTGAGAAAGGCGGATTGCCCTGCAAAAGGATATAAATAATTGGCATTGCAATCTCGCTTCCAAGAAATAAGCTACGTATCTTGCACACTCAACCCTCTCATTAATGTTCTGCATCACTTATTTATTTAGTTACATGTAGGTGACAATTTAGAACAATGGAGAATAGAATACCTACGCATACCATTGTTTCCTGCAAAGAGATAACTTCCTAGATATTTCTCAGGCAAAAGGATGTGTCAGAATTCTGAAAGAAGGATAAAACCTCTATCCTAGTTTCCTGCTTCGTCAGGCTGAAGATCACATGGGACCTAGATCACAAAAGGATGTTAATTTTATGACCTCCATTTAATGTGAATTATTGTTCTTACCATAAGGAGGGATTATTATGGGCTACAATATGT
The DNA here is from genome assembly GCA_025447955.1 of Psilopsiagon aurifrons. Taxonomy (NCBI): domain Eukaryota; kingdom Metazoa; phylum Chordata; class Aves; order Psittaciformes; family Psittacidae; genus Psilopsiagon; species Psilopsiagon aurifrons. The sequence goes on along the minus strand of JAOEHY010048253.1, from coordinate 10,235 downwards.
ACTATTATAGATTTTAATTCCGTATTTCACTGTAAGTGAAGGATTTCAGTGAATTCTGAAATTCAGTGCCTGAATTTCCAACACTCTTTAAAATCTGCTGCAAAATACAGGTGGAGCACTTTGTGAATTCCTTTTTTTAAATGTCAGTAGGAATATGAGTACTTAATAAAATATCCCCCACTCAGAATTAAGGCTGTGAGATTTTTTTAGACTTGGCTGAATCAAACAAGATTTGACTTAAACATCCACATTTGATGTGGATCACATCTTTTTTGTCCTACTGTGCCTAAAAAAGAGTAATTTTCTGTAAGAAAATGTAACAACATTTCATTTGCCCTTAGAGAAAACAGTGTTCCAGAAACCTGTTACAAGAACAATGCTAAAGAAGCCTGAACTCACCAAACCAGGAAGAAAGGATGGGTTCATTCAACCATTCAGGGATTTGTAGCTAAGGAGCTCCAAGCTCAGATGTCTTTGCTTGAGGATATCTGAATTCCCAATTCCTACGTCCCTAGAAAGTGCCTTACTCTGCTGCTGTAATGGGCAGTGTGCTTTGCATTTCACCTGTTGATGCTCTTGCACTGTATTAATAGATGTTAAGTGTATTAGTAGATGCTAACTCATGTGAAAACTGATGCATATACTACCTACCCAGCAAATGTCCCATCCACGTGACTGGAGAATCAGTCACAGCCTGCTCTCATTTTTGTGTAATTATGTCAGCATTTAATAAGTAATAAAACAGCCTCAAGGGGGAAGAGTGAGGAAGCTCTTGTTCAGTATGTCATATAATCTGATTATCAGTACCACCTCCTCAGCCTTCAGTCTTGCAGCGAGTGGATTTTAACATTGCTGAATCAAGTCCCTTTCAGTCTGTGACTGCTGTAATGCCTCAGCCAGCAAGCAGATACTAATTCCCCTTGTGTAGCTCAAACACCCTTGTCTGGCTGAAGCAGGCTTTTTTTCACATGAAATTATTTGGTGAATTGGATTTACATCTGTAAGATGTTTCAGAGCAAGTGAATTTGCACTTCGGAGTCATTCCACTTTTTATGGCTAAAACAGTTTGTGCAGCTCTGTCTTAACAATAAGCCTCATTACTAAATAGTTTGGTGTAAAATAATGACAATCGCATGCCTAGAAAACTAAACACAAAAACAACACAAAGAAAAACAGCACGAAAAATTAGAAGAACACGTAGATTTTGCAAACAGAAATTCTAAGAGTAATAACCAACGGAACATTGCAAATAGAGTATTTGGGCTCTGTACACGAACAGCAAAGCACCGCTGCTAATACCCACCAGGTGGCTCTCCACTCTGGAGCCTAGCAGTTGTGAAAAACGCTTTTCGTAAGAGAAAGGGGCTTGTGCCATACCCCAAATTACTGAGATTTGCTTTTTTTGCATCTACGAATCTACCTCAGCTGTTGAACAGATGCTCAGCCTGGGAGACAGTGTGAAAGCCTCACACTCAATTCTTCTGCTTAGTTTTAGGCTGTTATTTTTGAGTTATTGTTCTGGATCTGGAGGGCTTTAACTCAGTGGTTACTCAACTGCGTATCCCACAGTATATGCAAACGCAATGTGTGTTAGAGTTTGCTGAGTGCCCCTCTACAGTAAAAGAAGTAATAAAGCTAAAGTCTTACGCACTGTTAATGTCTCAATTGAAGGATTATGCCACCTGACCTTTAAACTGTGTTTTTGTTTGCTGTGTGAAACTCGTATTTCACTTGGAATCTTTCCTAACTTTATCCATGACTGTTTCAACTGTTCCCATGATTTCTCTGAAATAAAGCTCCTATTCTTTAGTCTTGGACTATACTGTCACTCCATTATGGTAACAGGCATTTGTAAGGTGTTGTTTTGTTCCCCATTCCTGCTTATCTGAGGTAACATTGACTGTCAAAGTCATCAAACTGAACTGAGGTGTCTTTACTGGGTTAGAGTCTGAAAAGAGTGAAGCAGACAACATCATCCTTATGTGGGCCCGAATCCTGCTTTAATTGAAGGGCACAGCAGAATGGCTCCTGTCTCACTAACTTCAAATGATCTTAGTCTTCACTATTTTAAAGGAAGACAGAGTTCTAAAGTCTGAGAACTTTATTGTTTCATGCCTCATGACATTAAACCATCGTTTCCCCTCTGCCCATTTAATAAGGTTTCAACACTGAGAAACAAGCTTTGTCTGAGAGCAACAACAGTGGAGACACAGTTATGTTTGTTTTCTTTCCCATCCAAATTTTTTTTGTATTGATTCTTCACAATGCTATCACCCGGACAAAAAAAGAGCACTTCACAGCCTGGCATTGCTTCACTTTGGGTTATTGCATAGTCCTCATTTCAATCTCTACAGTGCAACTGCTTTCAATGTACAATGTTATCACCAAAGCAAGCTAACAGAAAGAGATTAATTTACTGAGAAACTAAGGCTATTCTTATAAAACCAGGCATACTTACTGACATTAATGAGATTGCTGTGAAATAAGCTGAAGTGGTGAGTATATGAGGAGATAATCTATGAACCAGGTCACAGGTGCTGCTTTTTTTTTCTCAAAATTCAACTCCATATTTCATGGGTTGGGGCTATCCTCTAGGTATAATGTTTCATATATTAACTATGTATTTAAAAGAATATATGTTTATAAATACTTTTTTTGCTGTTTGTTTTTGTTGGGTTTTTTTAAAAGTAATAAGACTCCTAACTTCAGTACTAAAATGAGGAGTACAAACTGCCTGCAGCTGAAGACAAGGTTCTGGTTTGTCCTCTTCTGTGGTTAAAGTCTCATAAACCTTCTATATTTTACTGGGTGCATCACCAAGAATCATCATTCTGGCCTGCTGATGTTGCACACAGGGAAGTGGAAAGTACATAGGCAATCTCCTGGGCAAGCAACATGATCACACTCTTCTCCACTCAAGGATGCTGAGAGAGAATGTGGCCATGGCAACAGCAAAGGGATGGATGGGGCCTGCCTCCTGGGAAATGAAGAAAAATCTCTCTGCCAAATAGCGCATATGTCACAGATGGTGGTAGCATGGGCAACCCAGAGATGCTTTCTGCCAGCAGCAAGTGTGTTTCCACACATACACCAGAGCCCACTCTATGGAATTACAGTTGACAGGATTTTGAAGAAATAGAAGAATTGCCTTCCAATACTCTGCTCTACCTTAAGGTGCAAGGGCCAAAGAAAAATGTAGAACTTAAAAACTTCATTTCTGTCCCTAGTTTATCCCTTCTCTAATCTTAGTTTATGTGTTTGAAAATGTATATGATAGTGACTTCATAGGCACTTAAACAAAAGTTTAATATATTTATTCTTTTAACGACAAGGCTACATATGTTCTAAGGATAATCAAGGGGACAGTGAAAAAGCAGCAGTCCCACATTTTTCAGAATGTGCAATAGAGAGCAACTATGTAATGTCAGGAATGAGTTCATTTCTAATTTCAAAGAAGTATGGCCATGACAGACATGTTAAACATGAGAAGTATCCTGTGAAAATTAATACAACGAAGAAACCATTTCAAATAAAAGCAAAATTTTTCGGGAGAGGAGATAAGAAAGCTGAGAAAACCCTCAAAAGCATGAAGCTCATGATAACATCATCAAAACTGCAAGGCAATAAGCTGATATTTCTACGACTAAATCCAGCTAGACTTATAAATACATACCTAAGCATACTTAATATTAACTGGTAATATTTCTGAAGCTAGAATATTACTTCTTGACTTTCTTGCTTTTCCAGTGCTTTTAGATTTGTGATACAGAGGTGCTAACATAGTTTTGGCACTCATTCTTCTTGTTGCTTTGCATTGCCGTGAAGAAAGATATAAGAAGAAATTTCCTGCAATTCTAATCGTTACCAACTCAACAACCCATGGGGTTTATGCTCACAAAAATCTCTGGATGTGGGTCAAGTTCAGACTTCCCTCTTTTTGCTTTCAGGCATCTTTCTGCAAGGCTAATTCTATAGGCCAGAAGCACATTTTACTCAGCTATTTTTAGTGATTAAAGACATTTTTTTTCAACAATGAAAGCAGTACAATTTGCAGAGTAATTGCTCTATGCAGCAAACATTATACAGATATCCCAAGTGTTCAGGAATGGCATCTGCGCTTGTCCTCTGTCCTTGATAGTGACAGTTGTTGAGGTTTTTTTGTTTTGCTTTGGTGTTTAGAGATTCTGGAGTGCCTAAAACACAGTCCCAGTGTTTTTCATGCAAAACAATTCTAGCAGCAGCCTGATGTGGAAGTTCTTACAATCAGGTGAAACACAAAGAATGCAATATTCAAATAGTGGGAAAGGCCAATCATCTAGGAAGCACTGTTTTGTAGCGTAAACCCTATTAAGGCAGCAAACTTTAGAGCAAATTACCACAGAGTGAACAAAGCTGACTTTTGAGTACTTATCAAGTGCTTTTTCCATTCCCTGCTGCCATTCATTACATCTTTGGGAGATGCTCTTCTAAAAACTGGAGCTGGGGAATTTCACATCTCCAGCCAACAGATGAGTATCAGAGAGTCTGATATCTGTCAATAAAACTTGTATTTACAGCAGAAAAAAACATGATGAAGACTGAGATACAAATGCAGCTGAATTACCCTTGGTATCCCGAACAAGGAGATAGAGTGAAGCCCTTCTAAAAGACAAGACTTGCCTGCTGATCCAGGAAGATAAGCATTTGAAAAGAGGCTATCAAAAGCCATTTGTGAGCAGCCTTTTCTTCCAAAGCAATTTTCCTTGAGGATACAGGAAATCAAGTGTTCATTGATAATGTTTACTTTGTAAAGGAGTCATGTGGGCCAGATTATCAGATCCGCTTCACTTACTTTCACAATTCAACCAGTAGCAATGATTAGAGACACATTTTGTCAGCTAGAGATTCCTTCGGTAAGAGACAGTTCATTATCATCACAAATACAGTAGTATCCACCACTTCTAGCAAAGGAGACTGTGTTGGAAGGGCTGTAGCTTTCTTGGACTCTGCTTACTTTGGCAAATTACTTTAAGCCAGTTGTTAATCAGCAATGTTCAGAACAACACTATATTCTGCAAATGCCATAACCCATGCAGAACCATCCCTAGCATCAGGAACCAGGCAGTTTCAGCCATGATATGCAAGAACGTGAAAACAAGATTACCACAAGAAGTCATTTTTTTCCATTAAAAGTGTTAGATATTTTAGTTTTTGCAGGCTCAGAACAAATGCAAATGTTAAAATGACTTAAACTTCTGAGATAGCTTTTCCTCCACATTCTCAGATCCAGAGCAGGGCCTTGCTTAATAAAGCTGCATAATTCTTCCCCTTGAATTGCGAAGGTGATTCTATTATTTTGATTGCATCGAGAGTATAACACACAGGATATCCACAGACAGATAATTTGTGTGTGTGTGTCTCACCTATATCTTAATTATTGATTTTAAAATTAATTTGAATGTGTAACTATGGATTTGTCCCCCCCCAAGTGTCTGAATTATTGTGTAAATGTGTTGGCCATAATAAATAGTTGACTGGGTCCAATTCACATTTTCAGCCCTATTGAAAGTCATTTTCAGACACCTCTGATCATACTTTGGAAAAAATTATGCTGTCACCAGGAACAGTAATAAGTGACTGCTTCATTTTGGTGTCATTCTGATTACATTCACCGTTCCCCTTTATTTTGTTCTTGCTACTTGAAAAGATGAAAATTACCCATGCCTTCAATTAATTTCTCACTCTGTAAATAAAACTTCCTGAAAATTGTTAACTTACAAATGATTTTATTACTTTTGCAACTGGCATCAGTCTGCTCTCAGATAATCTCGTCTTCACCAACACTCAACAAGTCCTACTCTGCAGGGCTGCTCTGAATCTCTTCTCTGCCCAACCTGTAGCTCTGCCTGTGATTGCTCTGACCCACAGGTAGGACCTTGCACTTGGTGTGATTAAACTTCATCAGGTTGGCATCAGCCCACCTCACAAGCATGTCAAGGTCCCTCTGGATGGCATCTCTTCCCTCCAGTGTATCAACCGAACCACCCAGCTTGGTGTCATTGTCAAACTTGCTGACGGTGCACTCAATCCCACTGTCCATGTCACCAACAAAGTTGTTGAACAAGACCGGTCCCAACACTGATCCCTGAGGGACACCACTCGTTACTAGCCTCCAGCTGGACATTGAGCCATTGAGCACAACCCTTTGCGTGCAGCCATCCAGACAGTTCTTTATCCACCAAGTGGTCCACATATCAAATTGATGTCTCTCCAATTTAGAAACAAGGATCTCATGTGGAACAGTGTTGAATGCTTTGCACAAGTCCAGTAGATGGCGTCAGCTGCTCTACCCCTGTCCATCAGTTCCATAGCTCCATCATAGAAGGCCACTAAACTGGTCAGGCAGGATTTCCCCTTAGTGAAGCCATGCCGGCTGTCACCAAGCACCTTGTTGTTTTTCATGTGCCTCAGCATGCCTTCCAGGAGAATCCGCTCCAAGATTTTGCCAGGCACAGAGGTGAGACTGACGGGGCTGTAATTCCCAGGGTCATCCATTTTCCCCTTCTTGAAAATGGGGGTTATATTTCCCTTTTTCCAGTCATTGGAAACTCCACTTGACTGCCATGATTTTTCAAATATGATGGACAGTGGCTTAGCAACTTCATTCACCAGCTCCTTCAGGACCCGAAGATGGATTTCATCAAGTCCCATGGACTTGTGTACATTCAGGTTCTTAAGGTGGTCTCAAACGAGGTCGTCTCCTACAATGGGCCTGAAGTCTTCATTCTCACAGTCCCTGCGTCTGCCTTTGAAGACATGGGTGGTGTGGTCAGAGCATTGTGATTCCACTGAGTATAAAACTTTATTGCTTCTGACTTTCCTACTGGATTTAGCAGCCTGCAGTTCCTCAGGGCAAATTTTATCAGTAAAGACTGAGGTGAAGAAGGTATTGGATGCCTCATCCTTCTCCAGGTCCTTGGTCACCAAGTTCCCTGCCTCATTCAGTGTAAGGCCCTCATTTCCCCAAATCTCTGCTGTTCTGTTGATGAACCTATAAAAAAAAAGTGCTTCATGTTTCCCTTTCTGTGTCTCTTAAGATTCAAATGCAGATAGGCTTTAGCCTTCATAACACCATTCCTGCACACTCAGAAAGCTGTTCCAGCTTTCACCTCTTGTGCAAGCCCTTTTTAGGTCTGAGTCGAGTCAGGAGGTCCTCCCTACTCAACTGTGCAGGCCTCCTGCCACTATGGCTTGATTTCTTCTGCAATGGCATGGCTCACTGGCATGCATGGAGAGGGCGATCCCTGAAAACCAGCTCTCCTGGTCTGCTCTTTTCTCCATGACCATTTCCTGTAGGACCCTTCCAGGCAGCCAAAGTCTACTCTCCTGTAATCCAGAGCTGTAATCCTTCTATTTGCTGCATTTTTTTTTTTTTTTTTTTTTTTTTTTTTTTACTGGATTGAGATCTCTATCACCTCATGGTCTCTGCAGCCAAGAATTCCCCCAACTTTTAAATCCCCAACTTTTATATCCCCAACTTTTCCTTGTCTGTGATCATCTGTTCAAATGGACCGTCAGCCACTGCTGGATCAGTGCTAGGAAGTTCTCATCAATGCATTCCATGTATCCCCAGGATTTCTTCTTTAATGCTGAGTTGCTATCCAGCACACATTAGTTCCCTCATGAGAAAAGGAGCTTTTGAACTTAAGGCTTCTTTCCCTGTCTGAAAACAGCAACATCTGAAAACAGCAACACCTTCCTCCTGATCAGACAGTCTGTAGCAGATAACTGCCACAACATGGTCTGCCCTCTAATCCTAATCCGTGAACCACTGACTGGCTCATTGTCTGTCCCAGGGCAAGGTTCCATGAAATTGTGCTAGTCTCTTACAAAAAACTAAATGCCCCCCAACTTTCCTCACTCATCCTTGCAAAAAAGCACGTGTCCATCCACTGCACCACAGTGACTGAGGGAGTCTTCCCACCATATCTATTAGGGGTCATAGTCCTACAACTGCATACATGCTTTTCATTCCTCCTGGTTTTGTCCCATGCTACATGCATGATTTAGTGTAAAGGCATTTCAGAGAGGTGCTCCAGGCTGTTGATTTCTCAGAAAAATCTGAGAGCTTCCCCCACAATGCTATCATCTTGGCACTTCTCTCTTTGTATGCATGTGCTTGAAGTGGGCCTCCTTCACCCTGCTGTGTCATTCCGAAGCTCTCTTGCCTACCATGCCCTTTGTGCTTTCTTGCCAACACAGCCCACTACTTTCTCAATGGACTGTGGGTCATCATCTCCTTTAATCCCCTTATTCCTAGTGTCAGGGTCTTCTCAGCAGGTTTTGCTGCCAGTCTGTTGGCAGATATATTTTCTCCAGAATCCACCTAAGAGCTATTTTCTAGAACCCACCTAAGTACTAATTTCATACATTTGCATTACTAAGTACAAATCACACAAAGCTAGGCTGAAAGAAACCTCTGAGACAGGATAAAGTGTATCCAGCTCACTCTTGATTGCACATTCATCCAGCATGTCCTCAGAAACCTCCAGTGAAGGAGACTGCATAGTTAGCATGTTCCAGCACAATCTGTCCCTACACTTACTTTTTCTTAGCATCTAACTTAACTCTCTCTTGCGTAAATTCAGCTAAATAACTTTGTCCTACCGTCTGAGAAAATTTATTGTCACTATAATAATCTTAATATTTTTCCCTTCTTTTCATGTCAAGCTTTCTCATATTTGTTTAGTTTAGAACTAAGAAGGATCAACAAATCATTAAATTCTCAAATCTCTCTCACAAGCCATTTTCTAAACCTCTCATACCTCTTCTGACTTTCTTTTGGACTCTTAGCAACTTGTTTACCTTTTCCTGAAATCTAAGCATCTGACATATATATATGGCACCTATAATAAATGCTCAAAGCAATGTAAAGATATTCCAGCCGCTCCAGCCAATAAGCCAGCTTCAACTGGAGCTCGGCTGAGATGCCTCTATACAAATGCCTGTAGCAGGGGTAATAAACAAGAGGAATTGGAGATGTGTGCACGTCTATGGGGGTATGATATAATAGGTATCACAGAAACATGGTGGCATGGCTCCTATGACTGGTGTGTTGGAATGGAAGGTTACAGGCTCCTTAGAAAAGACAGGCCCTGCAAGAGAGGAAGGGGAGTTGCTATTTATGTTAGGGGTAGGTTGGAGAGTATGGAACTCTGTCTGGCGACAGGTGAAAAGTCAACAGAAATTTGTGGGTAAGGGTTAAAGGAAGAGCAGCCACGGGAGACATTACTGTGGGGATCTGTTACAGACTGCCTGATCAAGAGGACTTTGTGGAGGAAGCACTTGATAGACAGATATGAACAGCCTGATGCTCACAGGCCCTTGTTCTCATGGAGGACTTCAACTACGCTGATATCTGTTGGAGGGACGGTGAGGCCTGGCTCAAGCAATCCAGGAGGTTCCTCAGTTGTGTGGAAGACAGCTTCCTTCTGCAAGTAATAGAGGAGCTGACAAGGAGAGGTGCCATACTTGACCTCGTGCTCACGAACAGGGAAGGGCTGGTTGGAAATGTGATGCTCCAGGGCAGCCTTGGTTGCAGCGGTCATCAGATGGTTGAATTCAAGATCCTCAGGACAGTGAGAAGAGCGTGCAGCAAGCTCACTGCCCTGGACTTCAAGAGAGCAGACTTTGGCCTCTTCAGGAACCTGCTCAGTAAGGTTCCATGGGATATCGCCCTAGAGGGCAGAGGGGCCCAAGGCTGTTGGTTGATATTCAAGGATCACCTACTACAAGCGCAGGAGTGTAGCATCCTGACTAGATGAAAGCGCAGCAGGAGGGACAGGAGATATTCTTGGATGGATAAGGACCTGCTGAGGGAACATCAAAGGAAAAAAGAGGCTTATAAAAGGTGGAAGCAAGGACAGGCAGTCTGGGAAGAATACAGGGATGTTGTCTGGGAAGCTCAGGACTGGGTTAGGAAAGATAAGGCCCAGTCAGAATTAAACTTGGGTAGGGATGTGAAAGGCAAGAGGAAGGGATTCTATAAGTACATTGCAAACAAAAGACAGGCTAGGGACGACATGGGGATTCTCTGGAAGCCCTCAAGAGAACTGGCTACCCTGGATTTGGAAAAGGCTGAGGTTCTTAATAACTTCTTTGCCTCAGACTTCACTGGCAAATGCTCTGACCACACCACCCATGTCTTCAAAGGCAGACGCAGGGACTGTGAGAATGAAGACTTCAGGCCCATTGTA